>JAEUCK010004980.1:0-18521 GCA_017311455.1 Otocyon megalotis megalotis | reverse complement strand
TAACCCTAACCTGTACCGTTACCCTAATCCTAACCCTAAAACTAACTATAACCTGTACCGTAACCGTAACCCTAACCCTAAACCAAACCCTAAACCTAACCTGTACCATAACCCTAAACCTAATCCTAACCGTAACCTGTACCGAAACCCTAAACCTAAACCTAAAGCTATCCCTAACCTGTATCGCAAACCTAACCCTAAACCAAAGCCTAACCCTAACCCTGACCATAACCTGTACGGTAACCCTAACACTAACCCTAACCCTAACCCTAAGTTGTACCGTAACCCTAACCCTAAACCTAACCCTAACCCTAACCCCAACATGTACGTTAACCCTGACCCTAACCCTATCCCTACCCTGTACCGATCCCTAACCCTAATCCTAAACTGTACTGTAACCCTTCCAGTAACACTAAACCTAACCTGTACTTTGACCCTAACCCTAACCCTAACCCTAACACTAACCTGTGCCGTAACCCTAACCCTAACACTAAACCTCACCCTAACTTGTATCGAAACCCTAACCATAACCCTAACCCTACACTTACAGTAACCCTAACCCTAACCTGGACCGTAACCCTAAAACTAACACTAACCCTATCACTAAGCCTAAACTATCCCGAACCCTAACCCTAAACCTAACCGTAGCCCTACCTTGTACCGTAACCGTAACCCTAAGACTAACCCTAACCTGTAACATAACACTAACCCTAAACCTAACCCTAAGCTGTACCGTTACCCTAATCCTAACCCTAAAACTAACCATAACCTGTACCGTAACCGTAACCCAAACCCTAAACCTAACCTGTACCATAACCCTAAACCTAACACTAACCATAACCTGTACCGAAACCCTAAACCTAAACCTAACCCTAAGATGTAGGGCAACCTTAACCCTAATCCTAAACCTAACCCTAAACTGTACGGTAACCCTAACCCTAAACCTAACCCTAACCTGTACCGTAAACCTAACCCTAACCCTAACATTAACGCTAACCCTAACCCTAAACCTAACGTGTAACGTAACCCTAACCGCAACCCTAATCCCAAACCTAACCCTAACCCTAACCACTACCGTAACCCTAACCCTACCCCAAATTTAACCCTGAACTGTATCGTAAACCTAACCCTAACGCTAAACCTAACCCTAACACTTATCTGCACCTTAAGCCTACCCCTAACCCTACCCCTAACCGTAACCCTAACTCTAGCTCTAAACCTACCCTGTAACCTAACCCTAACCATAGCTCTAAACTCTATGGCAAACCTAACCCTAACCCTAACACTAACCCTTACCCTAACCATAACCCTAATCCTATCCTGTACCGTAACCCTAACACCCTAACACTAAACGTAATCCTAACCTGCACCGTAACCCTAAACCTAACCTTAACCCTAACCCTAACGCTAACGTATACCGTAACCCTAACCCTAAACCGAACCGTAACCCAACTAGGTTCGTAACCCTAACCCTAACCCTAAACCTAAACTTAAACCGGACCTATACCGTAACCCTAACCCTAACCCTGACCTGTACGATAAACGTAACACTAACCCTAAAACTAACCATAACCTGTACCATAACCCTAACCCTAAAGTTACCCTCACCGTAACCCTAACCTGTACCGTAACCCTAAACCTAACCCTAAACCTATCCCTAACCTGTACCGCAAACTTAACCCTAAACCAGAGCCTAACCCTAACCCTGACCATAACCTGTACGGTAACCCTAACACTAACCCTAACCCTAACCCTAAGTTGTACCGTAACCCTAACCCTAAACCTAACCCTAACCCTAACCCTAACCTGTACCGTAACCCTGACCCTAACCCTATCCCTACCCTGTACCGAAACCCTAACCCTAATCCTAAACTGTACCGTAACCCATTAACACTAAACCTACCTGTACTGTGACCCTAACCCTAACCCTAACACTAACCTGTGCCGTAACCCTAACCCTAACACTAAACCTCACCCTAACTTGTATCGAAAACCTAACCATAACCCTAACCCTACACTTACAGAAACCCTAACCCTAACCCTAACCTGTACCATAACCCTAAAACTAACACTAACCCTATCACTAAGCCTAAACTATCCGGAAACCTAACCCTAAACCTAACCGTAGCCCTACCTTGTACCGTAACCGTAACCCTAACACTAACACTAACCCTAACCTGTAACATAACACTAACCCTAAACCTAACCCTAACCTGTACCGTTACCCTAATCCTAACCCTAAAACTAACCATAACCTGTACCGTAACCGTAACCCTAACCCTAAACCAAACCCTAAACCTAAACTGTACCTTACCCTAAACCTAACCCTAACCGTAACCTGTACCGAAACCCTAAACCTAAACCTAACCCTAAGATGTACGGCAACCTTAACCCTAACCCTAAACCTAACCCTAAACTGTACGGTAACCCTAACCCTAAACCTAACCCTAACCTGTACCGTAAACCTAACCCTAACCCTAACATTAACACTAACCCTAAACCTAAACCTGACGTGTAACGTAACCCTAACCGCAACCATAATGCCAAACCTAACCCTAACCCTAACCACTACCGTAACCCTAACCCTACCCCAAATTTAACCCTGAACTGTATCGTAAACCTAACCCTAACGCTAAACATAACCCTAACACTTATCTGCCCCGTAAGCCTACCCCTAACCCTACCCCTAACCGTAACCCTAACCCTAGCTCTAAACCTACCCTGTAACCTAACCCTAACCATAGCTCTAAACTCTATGGCAAACCTAACCCTAACACTAAAACTAACCCTTACCCTAACCATAACCCTAATCCTATCCTGTACCGTAACCCTAACACCCTAACCCTAAACGTAATCCTAACCTGCACCGTAACCCTAAACCTAACCTTAACCCTAACCCTAACGCTAACGTATACCGTAACCCTAACCCTAAACCGAACCGTAACCCTAACTAGGTCCGTAACCCTAACCCTAACCCTAAACCTAAACTTAAACCTGACCTATACCGTAACCCTAACACTAACCCTGACCTGTACCATAAACGTAACACTAACCCTAAAACTAACCATAACCTGTACCATAACCCTAACCCTAAAGTTATCCTCACCGTAACCCTAACCTGTACCGTAACCCTAAACCTAACCCTAAACCTATCCCTAACCTGTACCGCAAACCTAACCCTAAACCAAAGCCTAACCCTAACCATGACCATAACCTGTACGGTAACCCTAACACTAACCCTAACCCTAACCCTAAGTTGTACCGTAACCCTAACCCTAAACCTAACCCTAACCCTAACCCTAACCTGTACCGTAACCCTGACCCTAACCCTATCCCTACCCTGTACCGAAACCCTAACCCTAATTCTAAACTGTACCGTAACCCTTCCAGTAACACTAAACCTACCTGTACTGTGACCCTAACCCTAACCCTAAAACTAACCTGTGCCGTAACCCTAACCCTAACACTAAACCTCACCCTAACTTGTATCGAAACCCTAACCATAACCCTAACCCTACACTTACAGAAACCCTAACCCTAACCCTAACCTGTACCGTAACCCTAACCCAAACCCTAAACCTAACTCTAATGCTAACTTATACCTTAACCCTAACCCTAAACCTAACCGTAACCCTAACTTATTCCGTAACCCTAATCCTAACCCTAACCCTAACATGTACCACAACCCTTACCTAACCCTAATCGCAAACTGTACCATAACCCTAACCCTAACCCTAACCCTAACCCTAACCCTAAACTGTACCGCAAACCTAACACTAACCCTAACCTGTACGGTAACCTAAACATACCCCTAACTCTCAGCTGTACCACATGCCTAACCCTAACGCTAACCAAACCCTAACCCTAACCCTAACCCTAACCCTAACCCTGACCCTAACCTGTATGGTAACCCAAACTCTAAACCTATCCCTAACCTGAACACAAACCTGGACCGTAACCCTGACCCTACCGCTCAACCTAACCCTAACCTGTACCGTAACCATAACCCTAACCCTAACCCTAACCCTAACCCTAAACCTTACCTATACAGTAACCCTAACCCAAAACCTAACCCTAACCCTAACCTGTATCATAACCCTAAACCTAACACTAACCCTAACCTTAACGCTAACCTATAACGTAACCCTAACCCTAAACCTTACCATAACCCTAACTTGTACCGTAACCCTAATCCTAAATCTAACCCTTACCTGTAACGTAACCCTAACCCTAACCCTAACCCTAAACTGTACCGTAACACTAACCCTAACCCTCAACCTAACCATAACCTGTACCGTAACCCTAACCCTAAACCTAACTCTAACCCCAACCCTAACCCTAACCAGTACCGTAACCCTAACCCTAACCTGTACCGTAACACGAACCCTATCCCTAACCCTAAATCTAAACCTCTCCTGTACCTGAACCGTAACCCTAAACCTACATCTATGGCAAACCTAACCGTAACCGGTACAGTAACCCGAACCCTAAACTGTACCGTAACACTAAACCTAACCCTAACACTACCCCTCACCCTAAACCTAATCTGTAAAATAACCTAACCCTAAGCCTAAACCGAAACCTTACCCTAACCTGTACCATAACACTGAACGTAAACCTAACCCTAACCCTAACCCTAACCTGTACCGTAAACCTAAACTTAACCCTAACCCTAAACTGTAACGTAACCCTACCGCAAACCCTAACCCTGACCGTAATCCTTACTTGTCCCATAAAACTAACCCTAACCCTAAACTTAACTGTACCGTAACCCTAACCCTAACCCTAACCCTAACCCTAAACTGTATCGTAAACCTAACCCTAACCGTACACTGTACCGTAACCCTAACCCTAAACATACCTCTATACTTAACCTGTAACCTAACCCTAACCATAACTCTAAACTCTATGCCAAACCTAACCCTAACCGTAACACTAACCCTATCCCTATCCTTAACCCTAAACTGTAGCGCAAACCTAACCCTAACCATAACCCTAACCCTAACCCTAACCCTAACCAGTACGGTAACCCTAACCCTAAACCTAAAACTAAACCTAAACCTAACCGGTACCGTAACCCTTTCAGTAACCCAAACCTAACCATAACCCTAATCTCTACGGTAAACTTAAACTTAACCCTAACCCTAACGCTAACTTATACTGTAACGCTAACCATAAAACTAACCGTAACCCTAACTTGTACCGTAAACCTAACCCTAAACCTAACCCTAAACTTTAAGCTGACCTGTACTGTAACCCTAACCCTAACCGTAACCCTAACCTGTACCGTAACCCTAACCATAAACCTAAACCCAACACTAAGCCTAACCCTAACCACTACCGTAACCCTAACCCTAACCATAAACCTAAGCCTAACCCTAAAAATAAACTATACCGTGTCCCTCACCCTAAGCCTAACCCTAACCCTAACCTGTACTGTAACCCTAAACCTAACCCAACCTAAGCCTAACCTGTACCATAACCCTAACTCTAACCCTAACTCTAACCCTAACCCTAACATTAAGCTGTACTATAACCCTAACCCTAATACAAACCCTAAACCTAACTTGCACCATAACCCTAACACTAAACCAAACCCTAACCCTAAACCTAACCCTAACCCCAACCTGTACCGTAACCATGCCACTAACCCTAACCCTAAACTGTACTGTAAACCTAACCCTAACCCTAACCCTAACGCTAACCTGTACCGTAACCCTAAACCTAACCCTAACCCTAACCTTAACCATAACGTGTACCATAACCCTAAACCTAATGCTCACCCTAAACCTAACCGGTACCGAAACCCTAAACTTACCCTAACCCTAAACCTAATCCTAACCCTAACCCTAACCCTAACCTGAATCGTAACCCTAACCCTAACCCAAAGCCTAACCCTAACCTGTACCGTAAACCTAACCCTAACCCTAACCATAACCCTAACCTATACCGTAACCTAAAACTAACACTAACCCTAACCTGTAACATAACACTAACACTAACCCTAACCTGTAAACGGTAACCTAACCCTAAACCTAACCCTAACCTGTACCGTAAACCTAACCCTAACCCTAACATTAACGCTAACCCTAACCCTAATCCTAACGTGTAACGTAACCCTAACCGCAACCCTAATCCCAAACCTAACCCTAACCCTAACCACTACCGTAACCCTAACCCTACCCCAAATTTAACCCTGAACTGTATCGTAAATCTAACCCTAACGCTAAACCTAACCCTAACACTTATCTGCACCGTAAGCCTACCCCTAACCCTACCCCTAACCGTAACCCTAACTCTAGCTCTAAACCTACCCTGTAACCTAACCCTAACCATAGCTCTAAACTCTATGGCAAACCTAACCCTAACCCTAACACTAACCCTTACCCTAACCATAACCCTAATCCTATCCTGTACGGTAACCGTAACCCTAACCCTAACCCTAACCCTAAGTTGTACCGTAACCCTAACCCTAAACCTAACCCTAACCCTAACCCTAACCTGTACGTTAACCCTGACCCTAACCCTATCCCTACCCTGTACCGAAACCCTAACCCTAATCCTAAACTGTACGTAACCCTTCCAGTAACACTAAACCTACCTGTACTGTGACCCTAACCCTAACCCTAACACTAACCTGTGCCGTAACCCTAACCCTAACACTAAACCTCACCCTAACTTGTATCGAAACCCTAACCATAACCCTAACCCTACACTTACAGAAACCCTAACCCTAACCCTAACCTGTACCGTAACCCTAACCCAAACCCTAAACCTAACCCTAATGCTAACTTATACCTTAACCCTAACCCTAAACCTAACCGTAACCCTAACTTATTCCGTAACCCTAATCCTAACCCTAACCCTAACATGTACCACAACCCTTAGCCTAACCCTAATCGCAACCTGTACCGTAACCCTAACCCTAACCCTAACCTGTACCGCAACCCTAACACTAACCCTAACCTGTACGGTAACCCTAAACATACCCCTAACCTCAGCTGTACCACATGCCTAACCCTAACGCTAACCTAACCCTAACCCTAACCCTAACCCTGACCCTAACCTGTACGGTAACCCTAACTCTAAACCTATCCCTAACCTGAACACTAACCTGTACCGTAACCCTAACCCTACCGCTCAACCTAACCCTAACCTGTACCGTAACCATAACCCTAACCCTAACCCTAAACCTAAACCTTACCTGTACAGTAACCCTAACCCAAAACCTAACCCTAACCCTAACCTGTATCATAACCCTAAACCTAACACTAACCCTAACCCTAACGCTAACCTATAACGTAACCCTAACCCTAAACCTTACCATAACCCTAACTTGTACCGTAACCCTAATCCTAAATCTAACCCTTACCTGTAACGTAACCCTAACCCTAACCCTAACCCTAAACTGTACCGTAACACTAACCCTAACCCTCAACCTAACCATAACCTGTACCGTAACCCTAACCCTAAACCTAACCCTAACCCCAACCCTAACCCTAACCAGTACCGTAACCCTAACCCTAACCTGTACCGTAACACTAACCCTATCCCTAAACCTAAATCTAAACCTCTCCTGTACCTGAACCGTAACCCTAAACCTACCTCTATGGCAAACCTAACCCTAACCGGTATAGTAACCCGAACCCTAAACTGTACCGTAACACTAAACCTAACCCTAACACTTCCCCTCACCCTAAACCTAATCTGTAAAATAACCTAACCCTAAGCCTAACCCGAAACCTAACCCTAACCTGTACCATAACACTCAACGTAAACCTAACCCTAACCCTAACCCTAACCTGTACCGTATCCCTAAACTTAACCCTAACCCTAAACTGTAACGTAACCCTACCCCTAACCCTGACCCTGACCGTAATCCTTACCTGTCCCATAAAACTAACCCTAACCCTAAACTTAACTGTACCGTAACCCTAACCCTAACCCTAACCCTAACCCTAACCAGTACGGTAACCCTAACCCTAAACCTAAAACTAAACCTAAACCTAACCGGTAACGTAACCCTAACCCTAGCCCTAACCCTAGCCCTAACCCTAAACCTAAACCTTTCCTGTACCGTAAACCTAAACCTAAACCTAACCTGTACCGTAACCCTTTCAGTAACCCAAACCTAACCATAACCCTAATCTCTACGGTAAACTTAAACCTAATCCTAACCCTAACGCTAACCTATACTGTAACGGTAACCCTAAAACTAACCGTTACCCTAATTTGTACCGTAAACATAACCCTAAACCTAACCCTAAACTTTAACCTGACCTGTACCGTAACCCTAACCCTAACCGTAACCCTAACCTGTACCGTAACCCTAACCATAAACCTAAACCCAACACTAAGCCTAACCCTAACCACTACCGTAACCCTAACCTTAACCATAAACCTAAACCTAACCCTAAAAATAAACCATAACGTTTCCCTCACCTTAAGCCTAACCCTAACCCTAACCTGTACTGTAACCCTAAACCTAACCCAAACCTAAGCCTAAACTGTACCATAACCCTAACTCTAACCCTAACTCTAACCCTAACTCTAACCCTAAGCTGTACTATAACCCTAACCCTAACACAACCCTAAACCTAACCTGTACCATAACCCTAACCCTAACCCAAACCCTAACCCTAACCCTAACCCTAACCCCAACCTGTACCGTAACCATACCACTAACCCTAACCCTAACCTGTACTGAAACCTAACCCTAAACCTAACCCTAACCCTAACGCTAACCTGTACCGTAACCCTAAACCTAACCCTAACCCTAACCTTAACCCTAACACGTACCATAACCCTAAACCTAACGCTCACCCTAACCCTAACCGGTACCGAAACCCTAAACTTACCCTAACACTAAACCTAATCCTAACCCTAACCCTAACCCTAACCTGAATCGTAACCCAACCCTAACCCAAAGCCTAACCCTAACCTGTACCGTAAACCTAACCCTAACCCTACCTTAACCCTAACCTGTACCGTAACCCTAAACTAACACTAACCCTATCACTAAGCCTAAACTATACCGTAACCCTAACCCTAAACCTAACCGTAGCCCTAACTTGTACCGTAACCCTAACCCTAACACTAACACTAACCCTAACCTGTAACATAACACTAACCCTAAACCTAACCCTAACCTGTACCGTTACCCTACTCCTAACCCTAAAACTAACCATAACCTGTACCGTAACCATAACCCTAAACCAAACCCTAAACCTAACCTGTACCATAACCCTAAACCTAACCCTAACCGTAACCTGTACCGAAACCCTAAACCTAAACCTAACCCTAAGATGTACCGCAACTTAACCCTAACCCTAAACCTAACCCTAAACTGTACGGTAACCCTAACCCTAAACCTAACCCTAACCTGTACCGTAAACCTAACCCTAACCCTAACATTAACGCTAACCCTAACCCTAAACCTAACGTGTAACGTAACCCTAACCGCAACCCTAATCCCAAACCTAACCCTAACCTAACCACTACCGTAACCCTAACCCTACCCCAAATTTAACCCTGAACTGTATCGTAAACCTAACCCTAACGCTAAACCTAACCCTAACACTTACCTGCACCGTAAGCCTACCCCTAACCCTACCCCTAACCGTAACCCTAACCCTAACCTGTACCGTAACCCTAAACCTAACCCTAAACCTATCCCTAACCTGTACGGCAAACCTAACCCTAAACCAAAGCCTAACCCTAACCATGACCATAACCTGTACGGTAACCCTAACACTAACCCTAACCCTAACCCTAAGTTGTACCGTAACCCTAACCCTAAACCTAACCCTAACCCTAACCCTAACCTGTACCGTAACCCTGACCCTAACCCTATCCCTACCCTGTACCGAAACCCTAACCCTAATCCTAAACTGTACCGTAACCCTTCCAGTAACACTAAACCTACCTGTACTGTGACCATAACCCTAACCATAACACTAACCTGTGCCGTAACCCTAACCCTAACACTAAACCTCACCCTAACTTGTATCGAAACCCTAACCATAACCCTAACCCTACACTTACAGAAACCCTAACCCTAACCCTAACCTGTACCGTAACCCTAACCCAAACCCTAAACCTAACCCTAATGCTAACTTATACCTTCACCCTAACCCTAAACCTAACCGTAACCCTAACTTATTCCGTAACCCTAATCCTAACCCTAACCCTAACATGTACCACAACCCTTAGCCTAACCCTAATCGCAACCTGTACCGTAACCCTAAACCTAACCCTAACCTGTACCGTAACCCTGACACTAACCCTATCCCTACACTGTACCGAAACCCTAACCCTAATTCTAAACTGTACCGTAACCCTTCCAGTGACACTAAACCTACCTGTACTGTGACCCTAACCCTAACCCTAACACTAACCTGTGCCGTAACCCTAACCCTAACACTAAACCTCACCCTAACTTGTATCGAAACCCCTAACCATAACCCTAACCCTACACTTACAGAAAACCCTAACCTTAACCCTAACCTGTACCGGAACCCTAACCCAAACCCTAAACCTAACCCTAATGCTAACTTATACCTTAACCCTAACCCTAAACCTAACCGTAACCCTAACTTATTCCGTAACCCTAATCCTAACCCTAACCCTAACATGTACCACAACCCTTAGCCTAACCCTAATCGCAACCTGTACCATAACCCTAACCCTAACCCTAACCTGTACCGCAACCCTAACACTAACCTTAACCTGTACGGTAACCCTAAACATACCCCTAACCCTCAGCTGTACCACATGCCTAACCCTAACGCTAACCTAACCCTAACCCTAACCCTAACGCTGACCCTACCTGTACGGTAACCCTAACTCTAAACCTATCCCTAACCTGAACACTAAACTGTACCGTAACCCTAACCCTACCGCTCAACCTAACCCTAACCTGTACCGTAACCATAACCCTAACACTAACCCTAAACCTAAACCTTACCTGTACAGTAACCCTAACCCAAAACCTAACCCTAACCCTAACCTGTATCATAACCCTAAACCTAACACTAACCCTAACCCTAACGCTAACCTATAACGTAACCCTAACCCTAAACGTTACCATAACCCTAACTTGTACCGTAACCCTAATCCTAAATCTAACCCCTACCTGTAACGTAACCCTAACCCTAACCCTAACCCTAAACTGTACCGTAACACTAACCCTAACCCTCAACCTAACCATAACCTGTACCGTAACCCTAACCCTAAACCTAACCCTAACCCCAACCCTAACCCTAACCAGTACCGTAACCCTAACCCTAACCTGTACCGTAACACTAACCCTATCCCTAACCCTAAATCTAAACCTCTCCTGTACCTGAAGGGTAACCCTAAACCTACCTCTATGGCAAACCTAACCCTAACCGGTACAGTAGCCCGAACCCTAAACTGTACCGTAACACTAAACCTAACCCTAACACTACCCCTCACCCTAAACCTAATCTGTAAAATAACCTAACCCTAAGCCTAACCCGAAACCTTACCCTAACCTGTACCATAACACTGAACGTAAACCTAAACCTAACCCTAACCCTAACCTGTACCATAACCCTAAACTTAACCCTAACCCTAAACTGTAACGTAACCCTACCCCTAACCCTAACCCTGACCGTAATCCTTACCTGTCCCATAAAACTAACCGTAACCCTAAACTTAACTGTACCTTAACCCTAACCCTAACCCTAACCCTAACCCTCAACTGTATCGTAAACCTAACCGTAACCCTACAGTGTACCGTAACCCTAACCCTAACCCTAACCCTACCTCTATACTTAACCTGTAACCTAACCCTAACCATAACTCTAAACTCTATGCCAAACCTAACCCTAACCCTAACACTAACCCTATCCCTATCCATAACCCTAAACTGTAGCGCAAACCTAAACGTAACCCTAACCCTAACCCTAACCCTAACCCTAACCAGTACGGTAACCCTAACCCTAAACCTAAAACTAAACCTAAACCTAACCGGTACCATAACACAAACCCTAGCCCTAACCCTAGCCCTAACCCTAAACCTAAACCTTTCCTGTACCGTAAACCTAACCCTAAACCTAAACCTAACCCTAACCTGTACCGTAACCCTTTCAGTAACCCAAACCTAACCATAACCCTAATCTCTACGGTAAACTTAAACCTAACCATAACCCTAACGCTAACCTATACTGTAACGCTAACCCTAAAACTAACCGTAACCCTAACTTGTACTGTAAACCTAACCCTAAACCTAACCCTAAACTTTAACCTGACCTGTACCGTAACCCTAACCCTAACCGTAACCCTAACCTGTACCGTAACCCTAACCATAAAACTAAACCCAACACTAAGCCTAACCCTAACCACTACCGTAACCCTAACCCTAACCATAAACCTAAACCTAACCCTAAAAATAAACTATACCGTTTCCCTCACCCTAAGCCTAACCCTAACCCTAACCTGTACTGTAACCCTAAAGCTAACCCAAACCTAAGCCTAACCTGTACCATAACCCTAACTCTAACCCTAACTCTAACCCTAACTCTAACCCTAACACTAACATTAAGCTGTACTATAACCCTAACCCTAACCAAACCCTAAACCTAACCTGTACCATAACCCTAACACTAACCCAAACCCTAACCCTAACCATAACCCTAACCCCAACCTGTACCGTAACCATACCACTAACCCTAACCCTAAACTGTACTGTTAACCTAACCCTAACCCTAACGCTAACCTGTACCGTAACCCTAAACCTAACCCTAACCCTAACCTTAACCATAACGTGTACCATAACCCTAAACCTAACGCTCACCCTAAACCTAACCGGTACTGAAACCCTAAACTTACCCTAACCCTAAACCTAATCCTAACCCTAACCCTAACCATAACCTGAATCGTAACCCTAACCCTAACCCAAAGCCTAACCCTAACCTGTACCGTAAACCTAACCCTAACCCTAACCATAACCCTAACCTGTACCGTAACCCTAAAACTAACACTAACCCTATCACTAAGCCTAAACTATCCCGAACCCTAACCCTAAACCTAACCGTAGCCCTAACTTGTACCGTAACCGTAACCCTAACACTAACACTAACCCTAACCTGTAACATAACACTAACCCTAAACCTAACCCTAACCTGTACCGTTACCCTAATCCTAACCCTAAACTAACCATAACCTGTACCGTAACCGTAACCCTAACCCTAAACCAAACCCTAAACCTAACCTGTACCATAACCCTAAACCTAACCCTAACCGTAACCTGTACCGAAACCCTAAACCTAAACCTAACCCTAAGATGTACCGCAACCTTAACCCTAACCCTAAACCTAACCCTAAACTGTACGGTAACCCTAACCCTAAACCTAACCCTAACCTGTACCGTAAACCTAACCCTAACCCTAACATTAACGCTAACCCTAACCCTAAACCTAACGTGTAACGTAACCCTAACCGCAACCCTAATCCCAAACCTAACCCTAACCCTAACCACTACCGTAACCCTAACCCTACCCCAAATTTAACCCTGAACTGTATCGTAAACCTAACCCTAACGCTAAACCTAACCCTAACAGTTATCTGCACCGTAAGCCTACCCCTAACCCTACCCCTAACCATAACCCTAACGTTAGCTCTAAACCTACCCTGTAACCTAACCCATAGCTCTAAACTCTATGGCAAACCTAACCCTAACCCTAACACTAACCCTTACCCTAACCATAACCCTAATCCTATCCTGTACCGTAACCCTAACACCCTAACCCTAAACGTAATCCTAACCTGCACCGTAACCCTAAACCTAACCTTAACCCTAACCCTAACGCTAACGTATACCGTAACCCTAACCCTAAACCGAACCGTAACCCTAACTAGGTCCGTAACCCTAACCCTAACCCTAAACCTAAACTTAAACCTGACCTATACCGTAACCCTAACCCTAACCCTGACCTGTACCATAAACGTAACACTAACCCTAAAACTAACCATAACCTGTACCATAACCCTAACCCTAAAGTTACCCTCACCGTAACCCTAACCTATACCGTAACCCTAAACCTAACCCTAAACCTATCCCTAACCTGTACCGCAAACCTAACCCTAAACCAAAGCCTAACCCTAACCATGACTATAACCTGTACGGTAACCCTAACACTAACCCTAACCCTAACCCTAAGTTGTACCGTAACCCTAACACTTAACCTAACCCTAACGCTAACCTATAACGTAACCCTAACCCTAAACCTTACCATAACCCTAACTTGTAACGTAACCCTAATCCTAAATCTAACCCTTACCTGTAACGTAACCATAACCCTAACCCTAACCCTAAACTGTACCGTAACACTAACCCTAACCCTCAACCTAACCATAACCTGTACCGTAACCCTAACCCTAAACCTAACCCTAACCCCAACCCTAACCCTAACCAGTACCGTAACCCTAACCCTAACCTGTACCGTAACACTAACCCTATCCCTAACACTAAATCTAAACCTCTCCTGTACCTGAACCGTAACGCTAAACCTACCTCTATGGCAAACCTAACCCTAACCGGTACAGTAACCCGAACCCTAAACTGTACCGTAACACTAAACCTAACCCTAACACTACCCCTCACCCTAAACCTAATCTGTAAAATAACCTAACCCTAAGCCTAACTCGAACCCTAACCCTAACCTGCACCATAACGCTGAACGTAACCCTAACCCTAACCCTAACCAGTACCGTAACCCTAAACTTACCCCTAACCCTAAACTGTAACGTAACCCTACCCCTAACCCTAACCCTGAACGTAATCCTTACCTGTCCCATAAAACTAACCCTAACCCTAAACTTAACTGTACCATAACCCTAACCCTAACCCTAACACTAAACTGTATCGTAAACCTAACCCTAACCCTACACTGTACCGTAACACTAACCCTAACCCTAACCCTACCTCTATACTTAACCTGTAACCAAACCCTAACCATAACTCTACACTCTATACCAAACCTAACCCTAACCCTAACACTAAACCTATCCCTATCCATAACCCTAAAGTGTAGCGCAAACCTAAACCTAACCCTAACCCTAACCCTAACCAGTACGGTAACCCTAACCCTAACCCTAAACCTAAACCTAAACCTAAACCTAACCGGTACCGTAACCCTAACCCTAGCCCTAACCCTAACCCTAACCCTAACCCTGAACCTTTCCTGTACCGTAAACCTAACCCTAAACCTAAGCGTAACCCTAACCTGTACCGTAATCCTTTCAGTAAACCAAACCTAACCGTAACCCTAATCTCTACGGTAAACTTAATCCTAACCCTAACCCTAACGCTAACCTATACTGTAACGCTAACCCTAAAACTAACCGTAACCCTAACTTGTACCGTAACCCTAACCCTAAACCTAACCTAAACTTTAACCTGACCTGTACCGTAACCCTAACCCTAACCGTAACCCTAACCTGTACCGTAACCCTAACCATAACCCTAAACCCAACACTAAGCCTAACCCTAACCACTACCGTAACCCTAACCCTAACCATAAACCTAAACCTAACCCTAAAACTAAACTATACGTTTCCTCACCCTAAGCCTAACCCTAACCCTAACCTGTACTGTAACCCCAAACCTAACCCAAACCTAAGCCTAACCTGTACCATAACCCTAACTCTAACCCTAACTCTAACTCTAACCCTAACATTAAGCTGTACTGTAACCCTAACCCTAACACCTACCCTAAACCTAACCTGTACCATAACCCTAACCCTAACCCAAACCCTAACCCTAACCCTAACCCTAACCCTAACCCCAACCTGTACCGTAACCATACCAGTAACCCTAACCCTAACCTGTACTGTAAACCTAACCCTAACCCTAACCCTAACCCTAACGCTAACCTGTACCGTAACCCTAAACCTAACCCTAACCCTAACCTTAACCCTAACGTGTACTATAATCCTAAACCTAACGCTCACCCTAACCCTAACCGGTACCAAACCCTAAACTTACCCTCTAACCCTAAACCCAATCCCAACCCCAACCCCAACCCCAACCTGGAATCGTAACCCCAACCCTAACCCAAAGCCTAACCCTAACCTGTACCGTAAACCTAACCCTAACCCTAACCACAACCCTAACCTGTACCGTAACCCTAAAACTAACACTAACCCTATCACTAAGCCTAAACTATACCATAACCCTAACCCTAAACCTAACCGTAGCCCTAACTTGTACCGTAACCCGAACCCTAACACTAACACTAACCCCAACCTGTAACATAACGCTAACCATAAACCTAACCCTAACCTAACCTGTACCGTTACCCTAATCCTAACCCTAAAACTAACCATAATCTGTACCGTAACCGTAACCCTAACCCTAAACCAAACCGTAAACCTAAGCTGTACCATAACCCTAAACCTAACCCTAACCGTAACCTGTACCGAAACCCAATCCTAAACCTAACCCTAAGATGTACCGCAACCTTAACCCTAACCCTAAACCTAACCCTAAACTGTACGGTAACCCTTACCCTAAACCTAACCCTAACCTGTACCATAAACCTAACCCTAACCCTAACCTTAACCCTAACCTGTACCGTAACCCTAAAACTAACACTAACCCTATCACTAAGCCTAAACTCTACCGTAACCCTAACCCTAAACCTAACCGTAGCCCTAACTTGTACCGTAACCCTAACCCTAACACTAACACTAACCCTAACCTGTAACATAACACTAACCCCAAACCTAACCCTAACCTGTACCGTTACCCTAATCCTAACCCTAAAACTAACCATAACCTGTACCGTAACCGTAACCCTAACCCTAAACCAAACCGTAAACCTAAGCTGTACCATAACCCTAAACCTAACCCTAACCGTAACCTGTACCAAAACCCTAAACCTAAACCTAACCCTAAGATGTACGCAACCTTAACCCTAACCCTAAACCTAACCCTAAACTGTACGGTAACCCTAACCCTAAACCTAACCCTAACCTGTACCGTAAACCTAACCCTAACCCTAACATTAACGCTAACCCTAACCCTGAACCTAACGTGTAACGTAACCCCAACTGCAACCCTAATCCCAAACCTAACCCTAACCCTAACCACTACCGTAACCCTAACCCTACCCCAAATTTAACCCTGAACTGTATCGTAAACCTAACCCTAACGCTAAACCTAACCCCAACACTTACCTGCACCGTAAGCCTACCCCTAACCCTACCCCTAACCGTAACCCTAACCCTAACCTGTACCGTAACCCTAAACCTAACCCTAAACCTATCCCTAACCTGTACCGCAAAAATAACCCTAAACCAAAGCCTAACCCTAACCATGACCATAACCTGTACGGTAACCCTAACACTAACCCTAACCCTAACCCTAAGTTGTACCGTAACCCTAACCCTAAACCTATCCCTAACCCTAACCCTAACCTGTACCGTAACCCTGACCCTAACCCTGTCCCTACCCTGTACCGAAACCCTAACCCTAATCCTAAACTGTACCGTAACCTTTCCAGTTTCACTAAACCTACCTGTACAGTGACCCTAACCCTAACCCTAACACTAACCTGTGCCGTAACCCTAACCCTAACACTAAACCTCACCCTAACTTGTATCGAAACTCTAACCATAACCCTAACCCTACACTTACAGAAACCCTAACCCCAACCTGTACCGTAACCCTAACCCAAACCCTAAACCCAACTCCTAATGCTAACTTATACCTTAACCCTAACCCTAAACCTAACCGTAACCCTAACTTATTCGTAACCCTAATCCTAACCCTAACCCCAACATGTACCACAACCCTTAGCCTAATATACCGCAACCTGTACCGTAACCCTAACCCCTAACCCTAACCTGTACCGCAACCCTAACACTCAACCCTAACCTGTAGGGTAACCCTAAACATACCCCTAACCCCTCAGCTACCACATGCCTAATCCTAACGCTAACCTAACCCTAACCCTAACCCTAACCCTGACCCTTAACTGTACGGTAACCCTAACTCTAAACCTATCCCTAACCTGAACTCTAACCTGTACCGTAACCCTAAACCTACCGCTCAACCTAACCCTAACCTGTACCGTAACCATAACCCTAACCCTAACCCTAAACCTAAACCTTGCCTGTAGAGTAACCCTAACCCAAAACCTAACCCTAACCCTAACCTGTATCATAACCTAAACTTAAAACTAACCCTAACCCTAACGCTAACCTATAACGTAACCCTAACCCTAAACCTTACCATAACCCTAACTTGTACCGTAACCCTAATCCTAAATCCAACCCTTACCTGTAACGTAACCCTAACCCTAACCCTAACCCTAAACTGTACCGTAACACTAACCCTAACCCTCAACCTAACCATAACCTGTACCATAACCCTAACCCTAAACCTAACCCTAACCCCAACGCTAACCCTAACCAGTACCGTAACCCTAACCCTAACCTGTACTGTAACCCTAAACCTAACCCAAACCTAAGTCTAACCTGTACCATAACCC
>JAEUCK010004977.1:0-10234 GCA_017311455.1 Otocyon megalotis megalotis | reverse complement strand
TGTAACCCTAACCCTAACACTATCCCTAAACCTATCCCTAACTTTTACCGTAACCCTAACCCTAAAACTAACCTAAACCTATCCCTAACTTGTTCCGTAACCCTAACCCTAACCCTAAACCTAACCCTACCCTGTACCGCAGCCCTAACCCTAACCCTAACCCTACCCGTAACCCTAACCTAAAACTGTACCACAAATCTAAACTTAACCCTAATCCTAAGCCTAACCCTAGCCCTAACCGTAACCCTTACCTGTAATGTAACACTAACCCTAAACCTAAACCTAAACTGTATCGTTACCCTAACCGTAACCATAACCCTAACCTGTACTGTAACCCTAACACTAAACCTAACGCTAATCTGTACCAAAACCCTACCCTATACCTAACCATAACCTATACCATAACTCTTACCCTAACCCTAACCATAACATGTACCATAACACTACCCCTAACCCTAACCGTAACCTGTACCATAATCCTAAACCTAACCCTAACGCTAACCCTAACACTAACCTGTACCGTAACCCTAACCCTAACCCTAACCTCTAAGGCAAACCTAACCCTAAACCGAACACTAACCCTAACCCTAACCTGTACCTTAACACTAACCCAAACCCTAACCCTACCCTAACCCTAACCCTAACCCTAAACATAAACTGTACCATAAACATAACCCTAACCCTAACCCTAACACTAACCCTAACCTGTACAGTAACCCTCACCCTAAACCTCACCCTAAACTGTACCGTAACTCTACCCTAACCCTACCCGTAAACATAAACCACACTTGTACGGCAACCCTAAACCTTACCCTAACCCTTACCCTACACCTAACCCTAACCGTAAACGTTACCTGTACCGTAAAACTAACGCTACCCCTAAACCTAACCTGTACCGTAACCCTAACCCTAACCCTAATCCTAAACCTAACCTGTACCGTAACCCTAATTCTGACCCTAACCCTAACCATACCGTAACCCTAAGCCTAAAACTAACCCTAACCCTAATTTGTATCGTAAACCTACCCCTAACCCTAAACCTAACCCTAACCTGTATCATAACCCTAAGCCTAACCCTAACCCTAGCTCAAAACCTAACCTGTACCCTAACCCTACCCATAACCCTAAACTCTATGGCAAACCCAACCCTAAACCTAACACTAACTATAACCCTAACCTGTTCCGAAACACTAACCCTAACCCTAACCGTAACACTAATACTAACCCTAACCCTAACCTGTACAGTAAACCTAAACCTAACTCTAACGCTAACCCTAATGCTAACCTAACCTTAACCCTAACCCTAAACCTAACCGTAACCCTAACTCGTATCGTAACCCTAACCCTCACGTTAACCCTAAACTTAAACCCAACCTGTACCCTAACCCTAACCCTAACCTGTAACCTAACCCTAAACCTAAACAAAAACTAACCATAACCTGTACCATAACCCTAACGCTAACCCTAACCTACCCGTAACAGAAACCCACAACTGTACTGGAAACCTAACCCTAACCCTAACCCTAACACTAACTCTAATCGTAACTCTTACCTGTCCCGTAACGCTAACCCTAAACCTGAAACTAAACCTCACCCTAACCTGTACTGTAACCCTAACACTAACCCTCACCCTAACCTGTACTGAAAACCTAACCCAAACCCCAAACTATACCGTAACCCTAACCCTAACCCTAACCCTAACCCTAAACCTAACACTAACTATAACCCTAACCTGTTCTGTAACACTAACCCTAACCCTAAACCTAACCTGTACCGTAACCCTAAACCTAATCCTAAAACTAACCATAACCTGTACCTTAGCCCTAACCATAACCCTAACCCTAAACTGTACCGTAACCCTAACCCTAACACTAACCTAACCCTAACTTGTACCGTAACCCTAAACCTAACCCAAAACCTAAACCGACCCTGTACCCTAACCCTAACCCTAACATGTATGGCAAACCTTACCCTAACCCTAACACTAACCCTAAACCTAAACCTAACCCTAAACCTTACCCTAAACCTAACCTGTACCGTAACCCTAACCCTAACCATTACCTTAACCCTAACCCTAAACTGTACCGTAACCCTAACCCTAACCCTAACCATAATATCTATGGCAAACCTAAACCTAAACCTAACACTAACCCTAATCCTAACCCTAACACAAAACCTAAACTTAAACTTAACCTCTACCATAACTATAAAACTAAACTTAACCCTAAACCTAACCCTAACCCTAACCTGTACCGTGACCCTAAACCTAACCCTAAACCTAACCCGTACCATAACCCTGACCCTAACCCTAAACCGAAACATAATATGTACCGTAACCCTAACCATACCCCTAAACAAAACCCTAACCTGTACCGTAACCCTAAACCAAACCTTAACCCTAAGCCTAATGCTAACCTAAACACTAACCCTAACACTAAACCTAACCATAACCATAACTTTTACTGTAACCCTAACCTTAACCCTAACCTGTACTGTGACCCTAAACCTAATCCTAAACCAAACCTGTACCATAACCCTGACCCTAACCCTAAACCTAAACATAATATGTACCGTAACCCTAACCCTTACTCTAACCATAACCCTAACCCTAACCTTTACCGTAACCCTAACCCTAACTCTAAACCAAATGTTAACCTGTACTGTAACTGTAACCCTAACCCTAACCCTAACCTGTACCGCAACCCTAACCCTAACCCTAACCCTAAACTGTACGATAACCCTAACGCTAAACCTAACCCTAACCTGTACCGCAACCCTAAGGCTAACCCTAAACCAAACCCTAACCCTAACCCTGACACTAACCTGTACGGTACCCTAAACCTAAACATAACCCTAACCCTAACCCTAACCCTAACCTGTACAGTAACCGAACCTTAAACATACCCGTAACCCTAGCCCACAACTATACCGCAAACCTTACCGTAACCCTAATCCTAACACTAACCCTAACCGTTACCTTACCTGTACCGTAACACTAACCCTAACCCTAAACCTAACCTGTACCGTAACCCTAAACCTAAGCCTAAACCTAACCTTAACCCTAACCTGTACCGAAACCGTAACCCTAACCCTCACCATAACCTGTACCGTAAACCTAACCCTAACACTTAGCCGAACCTGTACCGTAACCATATCCCTAACCCTAAACTTAACCTGTACTTCAACCCTAACCCTAACTCTAACCCTAAACCTAACCTTTACGGTAACCCTAACCCTAACACTAACCCTAACCTGTACGGTAACCCTAACCCTAACCCTAACCTGTACCACAACCCTAACCTTAACCCTAACCCTAACCCTGACACTAATCTGTAGGGTAGCCCTAACCCTAACCCTAACCCTAACCCTAACCCTAACCCTAACCCGTACTGTAACCATAACCCTAAACCTAACCTTACCCGGAACCGTAACCCATACCCTAACCTCAACCCTACAAATAACCTAAACCACAACTGTACCGCAACCCTAACCGTAACACTAACCGTAACCCTACCCTAAAGTAACTCTTACATGTACCGTAACACTAAACCTAATCCTACACCTAACCTGTACCGTAACCCTAACCCTAACTCTAAACCTAACCTTAACCCTAAAATGTACCAAAACCCTAACCCTAACCTAACCCTAACCTGTACCGTAACCCGAACCCTAAAACTTACCCTAAACCTAACCCTAAAACTAACCTGTACCGTAACGCTAACCCTAACACTAACCCTACCCTAACCTGTACAGTAACCCTAAACCTAACCCTAACCCTAACCCTAACGCTAACCTATACCTTAACCCTAACCCTTACCCTAAACCTAACCGTAATCCTAACTTGTATCGTAACCCTAACCCTAACACAAACCCTAACCTTAAACCCAACCTGTACCCTAATCCTAATCCTAACCCTAAAACTAACCATAACCTGTACCGTAAACCTAACTATATCCCTAACCCTAAACTGTATCGTAAGCCTAACCCTAACACTAACCCTAAACCTAACCCTAACTTGTACTGTAACCCTACCCTAACCCTATACCTAACCCTACACTGTACCCTAACCCTAACCCTAACCTTAACCCTACACGTAACCCAAACCCACAACTCTATTGCAAACCTAACCCTAACCCTATCCCTAAATCTAACCATAACCCTTACCTGTACCATAACATTAACCCTGTCCCTAAAGCTAAACCTAACCCAAACCTGTACTGTAACCCTAACACTAAACCTACCCTAACCTGTACCGTAAACCTAACACTAAACCTAAACCTATCCCTAACCCAAAACTTAACCTTAACCCTATCCCTAACCTGTACCGTAACCCTACCTTAACCCTAACCCTAACCTTAACCTAACCCTAACCCTAACCGGAACCCTAACCTGTACCGTAACCGTATCTGAAACCCTAAACCCAACCCTAAACGTAACCCTAAACTGTACCGTAACTCTAACCCTAACCGCTAACCCTAACCCTAACCCTTACCTGTACTGTAACCCTACCCGTAACCATAACCCTAACCTGTACCACAACCCTAAACCTAACCCTAACCCTAAACTGTACCGTAACCCTAACACTAACACTAACCATAAACCTAACCCTAACTTGTACCATAACTTACCCTAACCCTAAAACTAACTCTACCATACACCGTAACCCTAACCCTGACCTGTACAGTACCCTAAACCTAAACCTAATCCTAACCCTAACGCTAACCTATACCTTAACCCTAACCCTAAACCTAAACGTAAGCCTATTCGTATCGTAACCCTAACCCTAAAACTAACCCTAAACTTAAACCCAATCTGTACCCTAACCCTAACCCTAACCCTAAACCTAACCTGTTCCATAACCCTAAACCTAATCCTAAAACTAACCATAACCTGTACCGTAGCCCTAACCATAACCCTAACCCTAAACTGTACCGTAACCCTAACCCTAACCCCAACGTGTACAGTAACCCTAACCCTAACCCTAAACCTAACCCTACCCTGTACCATATCCCTAACCATAACCCTAACCCTGACCCTACCAGTAACCCAAACCCACAACTGTACTGCAAACTTAACCCTAACCCTAAACCTAACCCTAACCTGTATCTTAACCCTAAACCTAACCCTAACCCTAACCTGTACCGCAACCCTAACACTACACTAAACTTAACCCTAACCCTAACCCTGACCCTAACCTGTACAATAAACCTAACCCTAACCTAACACTAACCCTAACCCTACCCTGTCCGTAACCCTACCATAACGCTAACCGTGTCCTGAACCGTATCCCTAACCCTAACCTTAACCCTAACTCTAACCCTAACCTGTACCATAACCCTAACCGTAACCTAACCCTAACCTTAACCCTAACCCTAAACCTAACCCTAACCCTAACCCTAACCTGTACCGTAACCGTAACCCTAAACTCAACCCTAAGCCTAACCCCAACCTCTACCGTAACCCGAACCCTAACCCTAACTCTAAACTTAACCCTAAACTATACCGTAACCCTAACCCTAACGCTAACCCTAATCCTAACACTTACCTCTACCGTAACCTTACCCCTAAACTTAACTATAACCTGTACCATAACACTAACCCTAAACCTATACCTAAATTGTACCGTAACCCTAACCCTAACCGTAAACCTACCCTACTCTGTTTCGTAAACCTAATCCTAACCCTAAGCTTAACCATAACCTAAACCGCTACTGTACCACAAACCTAACCTTAACCCTACCACTAAGCCTAACCCTAACCCTAACCGTAACCCTTACTGTACAGTAACGCTAACCCTAACCCTAACCCTAACCTGCACTGTAACCCTAACACTAAACCTAACGCTAACCTGTACCAAAAACCGAACCCTAACTCTAACCCTAACCCTAACCCTAACCTGTTCCGTAACTTTACCCCTAACCGTAACCCTAACCTGTACCGTAACCCTAACCCTAATCCTAACCTATACCGTAACCCTAACCCTAACACTATCCCTAAACCTATCCCTAACTGTACAGTAACGCTAACCCTAACCCTAACCCTAACCTGCACTGTAACCCTAACACTAAACCTAACGCTAACCTGTACCAAAAACCGAACCCTAACTCTAACCCTAACCCTAACCCTAACCTGTTCCGTAATTTTACCCCTAACCGTAACCCTAACCTGTACCGTAACCCTAACCCTAATCCTAACCTATACTGTAACCCTAACCCTAACACTAACCCTAAACCTATCCCTAACTTGTACCGTAACCCTAACCCTAAAACTAACCTAAACCTATCCCTAACTTGTTCCGTAACCCTAACCCTAACCCTAAACCTAACCCTACCCTGTACCGCAGCCCTAACCCTAACCCTAACCCTACCCGTAACCCTAACCTAAAACTGTACCACAAATCTAAACTTAACCCTAATCCTAAGCCTAACCCTAGCCCTAACCATAACCCTTACCTGTAATGTAACACTAACCCTAAACCTAAACCTAAACTATATCGTTACCCTAACCGTAACCATAACCCTAACCTGTACTGTAACCCTAACACTAAACCTAACGCTAATCTGTACCAAAACCCTACCCTATACCTAACCATAACCTATACCATAACTCTTACCCTAACCCTAGCCATAACATGTACCATAACACTACCCCTAACCCTAACCGTAACCTGTACCATAATCCTAAACCTAACCCTAACGCTAACCCTAACACTAACCTGTACCGTAACCCTAACCCTAACCCTAACCTCTAAGGCAAACCTAACCCTAACCGAACACTAACCCTAACCCTAACCTGTACCTTAACACTAACCCTAACCCTAACCCTACCCTAACCCTAACCCTAACCCTAAACATAAACTGTACCATAAACATAACCCTAACCCTAACCCTAACACTAACCCTAACCTGTACAGTAACCCTCACCCTAAACCTCACCCTAAACTGTACCGTAACTCTACCCTAACCCTACCCGTAAACATAAACCACACTTGTACGGCAACCCTAAACCCTACCCTAACCCTTACCCTAAACCTAACCCTAACCGTAAACGTTACCTGTACCGTAAAACTAACGCTACCCCTAAACCTAACCTGTACCGTAACCCTAACCCTAACCCTAATCCTAAACCTAACCCGTACCGTAACCCTAATTCTGACCCTAACCCTAACCTGTACCGTAACCCTAAGCCTAAAACTAACCCTAACCCTAATTTGTATCGTAAACCTACCCCTAACCCTAAACCTAACCCTACCCTGTATCATAACCCTAAGCCTAACCCCAACCCTAGCTCAAAACCTAACCTGTACCCTAACCCTACCCATAACCCTAAACTCTATGGCAAACCCAACCCTAAACCTAACACTAACTATAACCCTAACCTGTTCCGAAACACTAACCCTGACCCTAACCGTAACACTAATACTAACCCTAACCCTAACCTGTACAGTAACCCTAAACCTAACTCTAACCCTAACCCTAACGCTAACCTATACCTTAACCCTAACCCTAAACCTAACCGTAACCCTAACTCGTATCGTAACCCTAACCCTCACGTTAACCCTAAACTTAAACCCAACCTGTACCCTAACCCTAACCCTAACCTGTAACCTAACCCTAACCTAAACCTAAAACTAACCATAACCTGTACCATGACCCTAACGCTAACCCTAACCTACCCGTAACAGAAACCCACAACTGTACTGGAAACCTAACCCTAACCCTAACCCTAACACTAACTCTAATCGTAACTCTTACCTGTCCCGTAACACTAACCCTAAACCTGAAACTAAACCTCACCCTAACCTGTACTGTAACCCTAACACTAACCCTCACCCTAACCTGTACTGAAAACCTAACCCAAACCCTAAACTATACCGTAACCCTAACACTAACCCTAAACGGTACCGTAACCCTACTCCTAACCCTAACCGTAACCTGTACCGTAACCCCAACGCTAACCCTAACACTACCCTGTACCTTAACCGTAACCCTAACACTAAACCTAACCCTAACTCGTACCGTAACCCTAAACCTAACCAAAACCTAAACCGACCCTGTACCCTAACCCTAACCCTAACATGTATGGCAAACCTTACCCTAACCCTAACACTAACCCTAAACCTAAACCTAACCCTAAACCTTACCCTAAACCTAACCTGTACCGTAACCCTAACCCTAACCATTACCTTAACCCTAACACTAAACTGTACCGTAACCCTAACCCTAACCCTAACCATAATATCTATGGCAAACCTAAACCTAAACCTAACACTAACCCTAATCCTAACCCTAACACTAAACCTAAACTTAAACTTAACCTCTACCATAACCATAAAACTAACCTTAACCCTAAACCTAACCCTAACCCTAACCTGTACCGTGACCCTAAACCTAACCCTAAACCTAACCCGTACCATAACCCTGACCCTAACCCTAAACCTAAACATAATATGTACCATAACCCTAACCATACCCCTAAACAAAACCCTAACCTGTACCGTAACCCTAAACCAAACCTTAACCCTAAGCCTAATGCTAACCTAAACACTAACCCTAACACTAAACCTAACCATAACCATAACTTTTACTGTAACCCTAACCCTAACCATAAACTAACCTTAACCCTAACCTGTACTGTGACCCTAAACCTAATCCTAAACCAAACCTGTACCATAACCCTGACCCTAACCCTAAACCTAAACATAATATGTACCGTAACCCTAACCCTTACCCTAACCATAACCTTAACCCTAACCTTTACCGTAACCCTAACCCTAACCCTAAACCAAATGTTAACCTGTACTGTAACCGTAACCCCAACCCTAACCCTAACCTGTACCGCAACCCTAACCCTAACCCTAACCCTAAACTGTACGATAACCCTAACGCTAAACCTAACCCTAACCTGTACCGCAACCCTAAGGCTAACCCTAAACCAAACCCTAACCCTAACCCTGACACTAACCTGTACGGTACCCTAAACCTAAACATAACCCTAACCCTAACCCTAACCCTAACCTGTACAGTAACCGAACCTTAAACATACCCGTAACCCTAGCCCACAACTATGCCGCAAACCTTACTGTAACCCTAATCCTAACACTAACCCTAACCGTTACCTTACCTGTACCGTAACACTAACCCTAACCCTAAACCTAACCTGTACCGTAACCCTAAACCTAAGCCTAAACCTAACCTTTACCCTAACCTGTACCGAAACCGTAACCCTAACCCTCACCATAACCTGTACCGTAAACCTAACCCTAACACTTATCCGAACCTGTACCGTAACCATATCCCTAACCCTAAACTTAACCTGTACTTCAACCCTAACCCTAACTCTAACCCTAAACCTAACCTTTACGGTAACCCTAACCCTAACACTAACCCTAACCTGTACGGTAACCCTAACCCTAACCGTAACCTGTACCACAACCCTAACTTTAACCCTAACCCTAACCCTGACACTAATCTGTAGGGTAGCCCTAACCCTAACCCTAACCCTAACCCTAACCCTAACCCGTACTGTAACCATAACCCTAAACCTAACCTTACCCGGAACCGTAACCCATACCCTAACCTCAACCCTACAAGTAACCTAAACCACAACTGTATCACAACCCTAACCGTAACACTAACCGTAACCCTACCCTAAAGTAACTCTTACATGTACCGTAACACTAAACCTAATCCTACACCTAACCTGTACCGTAACCCTAAACCTAACTCTAAACCTAACCTTAACCCTAAAATGTACCAAAACTCTAACCCTAACCCTAACCTGTACCGTAACCCGAACCCTAAAACTTACCCTAAACCTAACCCTAACACTAACCTGTACCGTAACGCTAACCCTAACACTAACCCTACCCTAACCTGTACAGTAACCCTAAACCTAACCCTAACCCTAACCCTAACGCTAACCTATACCTTAACCCTAACCCTTACCCTAAACCTAACCGTAATCCTAACTTGTATCGTAACCCTAACCCTAACACAAACCCTAAACTTAAACCCAACCTGTACCCTAATCCTAATCCTAACCCTAAAACTAACCATAACCTGTACCGTAAACCTAACTATATCCCTAACCCTAAACTGTATCGTAAGCCTAACCCTAACACTAACCCTAAACCTAACCCTAACTTGTACTGTAACCCTATCCTAACCCTATACCTAACCCTACACTGTACCCTAACCCTAACCCTAACCTTAACCCTACACGTAACCCAAAC
>JAEUCK010004976.1:0-37554 GCA_017311455.1 Otocyon megalotis megalotis | reverse complement strand
TAACCCTAACCGTAACCCTAATCCTAACCGTAAAACTTACCTGTACCGTAACACTAACCCTAAACCTAAACCTAAACCTACGCTGAACAGTAACCCTAACCCTAATACTAACCCTACGCGTAATCCTAACCCTCAACTGTACCGCAACCCTAACTGTAACCTAACCCTAACCGTAACCCGTACCTGTACAGTAACACTAACCCTAACCCTAAACTTATGCTGTACCGTAACCCTAACACTAACGCTAAACCTTACCCTAACCCTAACCTGTACCGTAAGCCTAAACCTAACTCTAACACTAACCTGTACCGTAACCTTAACCCTAACAGTAATCCTAACCCTAACCCTAACCCTAACCCTAACCCTAAACCTAAACCTAACCCTAACTCTAACCCTAACCCCTAACCCTAACACTAACACTAAACCCTAACCCTAACCCTAACCCTAACCTTAACCCTAACTCTAAATCTAACCTGTACACTAACCCTAACCCTAACCCTAATCTCTATTGCAAACCTAACCCTAACTCTAACACTAACCCAAACCCTTACATGTACCATTACACTAACCCTAACCCTAACCCTAACTTGTACCGTAATGCTACCACTAAGCCTAAACCTAATCTGTTCTGTAACTCTAACCCTAACCCTAACCTTAACCCTAACTTGTATTGTAACCATAACAATAACCCTAACCCTACCCTGTACCAGAACCCAAACCCAAACCCTAACCCTAACCCTAAACTATACCGTAACCCTAAAGCTAACCCTAACCCTAACCTAACGCTAACCTATAACGTAACCCTAACCCTAAACCTTACCGTAACCCTAAGTTGTTCCGTAATCCTAACCCTACCCCTAACCCTAAACCTAACCTGTACCGTAAACCTAACCCTAACCATAACGTAACCATAAACTCTAATGTAACCCTAACCTTAACCCTACCCTTAACCATAACCATAACCATAACCATAACCATAACCCTAACCTGTATGGCAACCTAACCCTAACCCTTACTCTCACCCTAACCCTAAAATTAACCCTAAACTGTACCGTACCGTAACCCTACCCTTAAACTAACCCTAACCTGTACCGTAATCCTAACCCTAACCCTAACCCTAATTGTATCATAAGCATAAACCAAAACCTAACCCTAACCCTAATGCTAACCTATACACTAACCCTAACCCTAAACCTAACCGTAACCATAACTTGTACCGTAACCCTAACTTTAACCCTAAACCTAAGCTTAACCCTACCCTGTACCGTAACCCTAATCCTAACCCTAACCCTAACCCTAACAAACCCTATAATTACTGTAACCTTAACCTTAATCCTAAACCTAATGCTAACCTGTACCATAACCGTAACCCTATCCCTAACCCTCAACTGTACCGCAACCCTAACCCTAAACCTAACCCTAACCCGAACCCTAAACTGTATGGTAACCCTAACCCTAACCCTTACCCTAACCCTAACCTGTACCGCAACCCTAACCCTAACCCTAACCCTAACCCTGACACTAACCTGTACGGTAACCCTACCCCTAACCAAAACCTAACCCTAACCCTAACCCTAACCCTAACCTGTACCATATTCCTAACCTTAACACTAACCCTAACCCTAAACCTAACTTTTACCTGAACCCTAACCATAAACCTAACACTACCCTGAACCGTAACCCTAACCCTAACTCTAACCCTACACGTAATCCTAAACCACAACTGTACCGCAACCGTAACCGTAAGCCTAACCCTAACCGTACCCTTACCTGTACCGTAACACTAACCCTAACCCTAAACCTAAGCTGTACCGTAACCCTAACCCTAACCCTAAAACTAACCTACCCTAACATGTACTGAAAACCTAACCCTAACCCTAACCATAACCTGTACCGTAACCATAACCCTGAAAATTACTCTAAACTTTACCATAACCCTACCGCTAACACTAACGGTAACGTGTACCATAACACTAACACTAACTCTAACATCTATGGCAAACCTAACCCTAAACCTAACACTAACACTAACCCTAACCCCAACATGTACCGTAACACTAACCCTAACCCTAACGCTAACCCTAATCCTAAACCTAAACCCAACCTGTACCGTGCCCCTCAACCTAAACCTAACACTACCCTAACATAACCCTAACCTGTACTGTAACCGTAACACTAACCCAACCCCTAACCCTAAACCACACCTCTACGGCAACCCTAAACCTAAACCTAACCGTAACCCTAACCCTAATAGTAAAACTTACCTGTACCGTAACACTAACCCTAAACCTAAACCTAACCCTACCCTGAACAGTAAACCTAACCCTAACCATAACCTTACCCGTAACCCTAACCCTCAACTGTACCGCAACCCTAACCGTAACCTAACCCTAACCTTAACCCTTACCTGTACCATAAAACTAACCCTAACCATAAACCTAAGCTGTACCGGAACCCTAACCCTAACCCTAATCCTAACCCTAACCGTAAAACTTACTTGTACCGTAACAATAACCCTAAACCTAAACTTAACCAGTACCGTAACCCTAACCCCAAACCTGACCCTACCCTGAACCGTACCCTTACCCTAACCCTAACCCTACCCATAACCCTAAACCACAACTGTACCACAACCCTAACCGTAACCCTAACTGTAACCCTAACCGTAACCCTTATCTGTACCGTAACACTTACCCTAACCCTAAACCTAAGCTGTACTGTAACCCTAACCCTAACACTAAACCTAAACTTTACCCTAACCTGTACCGAAACCCTAACCCTATCCCTGACCATAACCTGTATCGTAACCCTAACCCTAAAATTTACCCAAACATGTACCATAACCCTACCCCTAACTCTAATTGTAACCTGTACACTAACCCTAAAGTTAAACCTAACCCTACCCTGAAACATAACCCTAACCCTAACCCTAACGCTATCCGTAACCCTAACCCACAACTGTTCCGCAACCCTAACCATAACCCTAAACCTAACCGTAACCCTTACCTGTACCGTAACAGTAACCCTAACTCTAACCGTAAATTGTACCGTAACCCTAAACCTAACCCTAAACCCAACCCTAAGCCTAAATCTAACCACTACCATAAACCTAACCCTACCCTAACCCTAACAATAACCCTAACCTAATGCTAACCTGCTCCGTAAACATAACCCTAACACAAACCCTAACCTGTACCGCAACCCTAACCCTAACCCTAAACCTAACCCTAACATCTATGGTAACCCTCACACTAACCCTACCCCTAAACCTAACCCTAACCTATACCAAAACCCTAACCCTAAACTTAATGCTAAACTGTACCATAACCCTAACACTAATGCTAACACAAAACTAACGCAAACCTAACCCTAACACTAACCCTAACCCTAACCCTAACTTGTATGGTAACGCTAAACCTAACCCTAACCCTAAACTGTACCGCAACCCTAATCCTACCCTTAACCTAACCCTAACACTAACCCTGACCCTAAACTGTACAGTAACCCTAACCCTAACCCTAACCCTACTCTGTCCGTAACCCTAACCCTAACCGTTACCTGAACCTAACCCGAACCCTAAACTTAACCCTAATTCTAAACCTAACCTGTACCCTAAACCTAACCCTAACCCTAACCTCTATGGCAAACTTATACCTAACCGTAACACTAACCCTAACCATAACCTGCACCATAACACTAACCCTAACCCTAACCCAAAACCTTACCCTAAACCTAAACTTAACCCTAACCCTAACGCTAACCCTAACTCTAACCTGTACCGTAACCCTACCCTAACCCTTACCTGTACGGTAACCATACCCCTAACTGTAAACCTAACCTGTACCGTAACACTAACCCTAACCCTAACCCTCACCCACAAGTGTACCACAACCCTAACCAAAACCCTAACCCTAAACTTATTGCTAAACTGTACCATAACCCTAACCCTAATGCAAACACAAAACTAACGCAAACCTAACCCTAACCCTAACCATAACTCTTACCTTACCGTAACACTAACCTTAACCCTAAACCTAAACTGTACCATAAACCTAAACATAACACTAACCCTAACCCTAACCTGTACTGTGACCCTCACACTAACCCTAAACCTAACCTGTACCAAAACCCTAAACGTAACCCTAACCCTACCCTGTACTTTAACCCTAATCCTAACCCTGACCTGTACCGTAACCCTAACCCTAACCTTAAACCTAACGATAAACCTAACTGTACCCTAACCCTAACCCTAAATCTAAACTCTATGGCAAACCTAACCCTAAACCTAACACTAACCCTAACCCTAACCTATACCATAACCCTAACCCAAACCATAACCCTAACCTGTCCGAAACCCTACCCCTACCCCTAACCCTATCCCTAACCCTAATCCAAACGTGTACCGTAAACCTAACGCTAAACCTAACACTACCCTGATCTGTAACCCTAACCCTAAACTTAACCCTACTCGTAACCCTAACCCACAACTGTACTGCAACCCTAACTGTAAACCTAACCCTAACCATAAACCTAAACTTTACCCTAACTTGTACTGAAACCCTAACCCTAACCACAACCATAACCTGTACCGTAAACCTAACCCTAAAATATAACCTAACCTGTCCCGTAAACCTACAGCTAACCCTACCGTATCGTGTACCGTCACCCTATCCCTAACCCTAACCCTAACACTAACCTGCAACGTAACCCTAACCCTAACACTAATCCTAAACCTAAATTGTACCATAACCCTAACCCTAACCCTAAACGTAACACTACACTGTACCGTAACACTAACTCTAACCCTAACCCTAACCTGTACCGTAATTGTAACCCTAACCTTAACCCTAACTCTACTGCAGGCGGAGAGCTCCCCTCTCTGCTCTCCGCAGCTCCTGCGGGGGCTGAAGCCAGGTTTCCGGAGCTGCTGAAGCCACAGGGGCGGTTCCTCCAGGGGCCTCACGGGGTAAACAACCCCCACTGAGCCCTGCACCAGGCAGGGAGCGGAGCAGCTCCCCCAAGTGCTAACACCTGAAAATCAGCACAACAGGCCCCTCCCCCAGAAGACCGGCGAGACCGACCAGTTCCAGGGGAAGGAAGTCAAGGGACTTAAGTATACAAAATCTGAAGATACTCCTCTGTGGGTTTTTTTTTTTTTCTTTTCTTTTTTCTTTTTTTTTTTTTCTTTTTCTTTTCTTTTTTTTCTTTTTGATTCCTGATTGCTTCCCCCACCCCTTTTTTTCACCTCTTTCTTTTTCTTTCTCTTTTTCTTCTCTTTTTTCCTTTTTTTCTTCCTTTTTTTTTCTTTTTCTTCTTTCTTTCCTTCTTTCTCTCCTCTTTTATTCTCCTTTTCCCAATACAACTTGTTTTGGCCACTCTGCACTGAGCAAAATGACTAGAAGGAAAACCTCACCTCAAAAGAAAGAATCAGAAAAAGTCTCTCCCACAGAGTTACAAAATCTGGATTACAATTCAATGTCAGAAAGCCAGTTCAGAAGCACTATTATACAGCTACTGGTGGCTCTAGAACAAAGCATAAAAGACTCAAGAGACTTCATGACTGCAGAATTTAGATCCAATCAGGCAGAAATTAAAATCAATTGAATGAGATGCAATCCAAACTAGAAGTCCTAACGACAAGGGTTAACGAGGTGGAAGAACGAGTGAGTGACATAGAAGACAAGTTGATGGCAAAGAGGGAAACTGAGGAAAAAGAGACAGACAATTAAGAGACCATGAAGACAGATTAAGGGAAATAAGCGACAGCCTGAGGAAGAAAAACCTACGTTTAATTGGGGTTCCCGAGGGCGCCGAAAGGGACAGAGGGCCAGAATATGTATTTGAACAAATCCTAGCTGAAAACTTTCCTAATCTGGGAAGGGAAACAGGCATTCAGATCCAGGAAATAGAGAGATCCCCCCCCTAAAATCAATAAAAACCGTTCAACACCTCGACATTTAATAGTGAAGCTTGCAAATTCCAAAGATAAAGACAAGATCCTTAAAGCAGCAAGAGACAAGAAATCCCTGACATTTATGGGAAGGAGTATTAGGGTAACAGCAGACCTCTCCACAGAGACCTGGCAGGCCAGAAAGGGCTGGCAGGATATATTCAGGGTCCTAAATGAGAAGAACATGCAACCAAGAATACTTTACCAGCAAGGCTCTCATTCAAAATGGAAGGAGAGATAAAGAGCTTCCAAGACAGGCAGGAACTGAGAGAATATGTGACCTCCAAACCAGCTCTGCAAGAAATTTTAAGGGGGACTCTTAAAATTCCCCTTTAAGAAGAAGTTCACTGGAACAATCCACAAAAACAAGGACTGAATAGATATCATGATGACACTAAACTCATACCTGTCAATAGTAACTCTGAACGTGAACGGGCTTAATGACCCCATCAAAAGGCGCAGGGTTTCAGACTGGATAAAAAAGCAGGACCCATCTATTTGCTGTCTACAAGAGACTCATTTTAGACAGAAGGACACCTACAACTTGAAAATAAAAGGTTGGAGAACCATTCTCCATTCAAATGGTCCTCAAAAGAAAGCAGGGGTAGCCATCCTTATATCAGATAAACTGAAATTTACCCCGAAGACTGTAGTGAGAGATGAAGAGGGACACTATCTCATACTTAAAGGATCTATCCAACAAGAGGACTTAACAATCCTCAATATATATGCCCTGAATGTGGGAGCTGCCAAATATATAAATCAATTAATAACCAAAGTGAAGAAATACTTAGATAATAATACACTTATACTTGGTGACTTCAATCTAGCTCTTTCTATACTCGATAGGTCTTCTAAGCACAACATCTCCAAAGAAACGAGAGCTTTAAATGAGACACTGGACCAGATGGATTTCACAGATATCTACAGAACTTACATCCAAACTCAACTGAATACACATTCTTCTCAAGTGCACATGGAACTTTCTCCAGAATAGACCACATATTGGGACACAAATTGGGTCTGAACCGATACCAAAAGATTGGGATCGTCCCCTGCATATTCTCAGACCATAATGCCTTGAAATTGGAATTGAATCGCAACAAAAAATATGGAAGGTCGTCAAACACGTGGAGGCTAAGGACCATCCTGCTAAAAGATGAAAGGGTAAACCAGGAAATTAAGGAAGAATTAAAAAGATTCATGGAAACTAATGACAATGAAGATACAACTGTTCAAAATCTTTGGGATGCAGCAAAAGCAGTCCTAAGGGGGAAATACATTGCAATACAAGCATCCATTCAAAACTGGAAAGAACTCAAATACAAAAGCTAACCTTACACTTAAAGGAGCTTGAAATGAAACAGCAGATAGACCCTACGCCCAGCAGAAGAAGAGAGTTAATTAAAATTCGAGCAGAACCTAACGAAATTGAGACCAGAAGAACTGTGGAACAGATCAACAGAACCAGGAGTTGGTTCTTTGAAAGAATTAATAAGATAGATAAACCATTAGCCAACCTTATTAAAAAGAAGACAGAGAAGACTCAAATTAATAAAATCATGAATGAGAAAGGAGAGATCACTACCAACACCAAGGAAATACAAACGTTTTTAAAAACATATTATGAACAGCTATACGCCAATAAATTAGGCAATCTAGAAGAAATGGACACAATCCTGGAAAGCCACAAACTACCAAAACTGGAACAGGAAGAAATAGAAAACCCGAACAGGCCAATAACTAGGGAGGAAATTGAAGCAGTCATCAAAAACCTCCCAAGACACAAAAGTCCAGGGCCAGATGGCTTCCAGGGAATTCTATCAAATGTTTAAAGAAGAAACCATACTTATTCTACTAAAGCTGTTTGGAAAGATAGAAAGAGCTGGAGTACTTCCAAATTCGTTCTATGAGGCCAGCATCACCTTAATTCCAAAACCAAAGACCCCACCAAAAGGAGAATTACAGACCAATATCCCTGATGAACATGGATGCAAAAATTCTCAACAAGATACTAGCCAATAGGATCCAACAGTACATTACGAAAATTATTCACCATGACCAAGTGGGATTTATTCCCGGGACACAAGGTTGGTTCAACACTCATAAAACAATCAATGTGATTCATCATATCAGCAAGAGAAAACCCAAGAACCATATGATCCTCTCATTAGATGCAGAGAAAGCATTTGACAAAATACAGCATCCATTCCTGATCAAAACTCTTCAGAGTGTAGGGATAGAGGGAACTTTCCTCGACATCTTAAAAGCCATCTACGAAAAGCCCACAGCAAATATCATTCTCAATGGGGAAGCACTGGGAGCCTTTCCCCTAAGATCAGGAACAAGACAGGGATGCCCACTCTCACCACTGCTATTCAACATAGTACTGGAAGTCCTAGCCTCAGCAATCAGACAACAAAAAGACATTAAAGGCATTCAAATTGGCAAAGAAGAAGTCAAACTCTCCCTCTTCGCCGATGACATGATACTCTACATAGAAAACCCAAAACCTCCACCCCAAGATTGCTAGAACTCATACAGCAATTTGGTAGCGTGGCAGGATACAAAATCAATGCCCAGAAATCAATGGCATTTCTATACACTAACAATGAGACTGAAGAAAGAGAAATTAAGGAGTCAATCCCATTTACAATTGCACCCAAAAGCATAAGATACCTAGGGATAAACCTAACCAAAGAGGTAAAGGATCTATACCCTAAAAACTATAGAACACTTCTGAAAGAAATTGAGGAAGACACAAAGAGATGGAAAAATATTCCATGCTCATGGATTGGCAGAATTAATATTGTGAAAATGTCCATGTTACCCAGGGCAATTTACATGTTTAATGCAATCCCTATCAAAATACCATGGACTTTCTTCAGCGAATTAGAACAAATTATTTTAAGATTTGTGTGGAATCAGAAAAGACCCCGAATAGCCAGGCGAATTTTAAAAAGGAAAACCATATCTGGGGGCATCACAATGCCAGATTTCAGGTTGTACTACAAAGCTGTGGTCATCAAGACAGTGTGGTACTGGCACAAAACAGACACATAGATCAATGGAACAGAATAGAGAACCCAGAAATGGACCCTGAACTTTATGGTCAACTAATATTCGATAAAGGAGGAAAGACTATCCATTGGAAGAAAGACAGTCTCTTCAATAAATGGTGCTGGGAAAATTGGACATCCACATGCAGAAGAATGAAACTAGACCACTCTCTTTCACCATACACAAAGATAAACTCAAAATGGATGAAAGATCTAAATGTGAGACAAGATTCCATCAAAATCCTAGAGGAGAACACAGGCAACACCCTTTTTGAACTCGGCCACAGTAACTTCTTGCAAGATACATCCACGAAGGCAAAAGAAACAAAAGCAAAAATGAACTATTGGGACTTCATCAAGATAAGAAGCTTTTGCACAGCAAAGGATACAGTCAACAAAACTAAAAGACAACCTACAGAATGGGAGAAGATATTTGCAAATGACGTATCAGATAAAGGGCTAGTTTCCAAGATCTATAAAGAACTTCTTAAACTCAACACCAAAGAAACAAACAATCCAATCATGAAATGGGCAAAAGACATGAAGAGAAATCTCACAGAGGAAGACATAGACATGGCCAACATGCACATGAGAAAATGCTCTGCATCACTTGCCATCAGGGAAATACAAATCAAAACCACAATGAGATACCACCTCACACCAGTGAGAATGGGGAAAATTAACAAGGCAGGAAAACAAATGTTGGAGAGGATGCGGAGAAAAGGGAACCCTCTTGCACTGTTGGTGGGAATGTGAACTGGTGCAGCCACTCTGAAAACTGTGTGGAGGTTCCTCAAAGAGTTAAAAATAGACCTGCCCTACGACCCAGCAATTGCACTGTTGGGGATTTACCCCAAAGATACAGATGCAATGAAACGCCGGGACACCTGCACCCCGATGTTTCTAGCAGCAATGTCCACAATAGCCAAACTGTGGAAGGAGCCTCGGTGTCCATCGAAAGATGAATGGATAAAGAAGATGTGGTTTATGTATACAATGGAATATTACTCAGCCATTAGAAACGACAAATACCCACCATTTGCTTCAACGTGGATGGAACTGGAGGGTATTATGCTGAGTGAAGTAAGTCAATCGGAGAAGGATAAACAGTGTATGTTCTCATTCATTTGGGGAATATAAATAATAGTGAAAGGGAATATAAGGGAAGGGAGAAGAAATGTGTGGGAAATATCAGAAAGGGAGACAGAACATAAAGACTCCCAACTCTGGGAAAAGAACTAGGGGTGGTGGAAGGGGAGGAGGGCGGGGGGTGGGGGTGAGTGGTGACGGGCACTGAGGGGGACACTTGTCGGGATGAGCACCGGGTGTTATTCTGTATGTTGGTAAATTGAACACTAATAAAAAATTAATTTAAAAAAAAAAAAAAAACCCTAACTCTAAATCTAACTTGTACCCTAACCCTAACCCTAACACGAACCCCTAACACTAACCCTAACACTAACCCTTACCTGTACCGTAACACTAACCCTAACCCTAAACCTAACCTGTACCGTAACCCTAAACATAACCCTAACCCTAAACCTAACCTGTACTGTTACCCTAACCTAACCCTAAACCTAACCTGTACCGAAACCCTAAACCTAACCCTAACCCTACCCTGCACCGTAACCCTAATCCTAACCCTAACCTGTACCGTAACCCTAAACCTAACCTTAAACCTAACTATAAACCTAACCTGCACCCTAACCCTAACACTAACCCTAACCCTAACCTCTATGGCAACCAATACCTAACACTAACCCTAACCCTAACCTGTACCGTAACACTAACCCTAAACTTAACCCAAAACCTTACCCTAAACCTAACCTTAACAATAACCCTAACCCTAACCCTAACCGTAAACTTATCCCTAAATTGTACTGTAACCCTAACCGTAAACCTAACCCCAACCCTAAGCCTAACCCTAACCACCACCGTAAACGTAACGCTAACCCTAACCCTAACTCTAACCTGTACTTAACCCTAACACTAACCCTTACCTGTACTGTAACCATACCCCTAACCGTAAACCTAACCTGTACCGTTACCCTAACCCTAACCCTAACCTTAACCCACAACTGTACCGTAACCCTAACCGTAACCCTAACCCTAACCGTAACCCTTACCTGTACCGTAACACTAAACCTAAACCTAAACTTAACCTGTACCGTAACCCTAAACATAACCCTAACCGTAACCCTAACCCTAACCTGTACTGTAACCCTAACACTAACCCTAAACCTAACCTGTACCGAAATCCTAAACCTAACCCTAACCCTACCCTGTACCATATCCATAATCCTAACCCTAACCTGTACAGCAAACCTAACCCTAACCTTAAACCTAACGATAAACCTAACTGTACCCTAACCCTAACCCTAAATCTAAACTCTATGGCAAACCTAACCCTAAACGTGACACTAACCCTAATTCTAACCTGTACCGTAACACTAACCCTAACCCTAACCCTCACCCTAACCCTAACCCTAACCCTAACCTGTACAGTAAACCTAACCCTAACCCTAACCTGTACCATAACCCTAAACCTAACCCTATCCCTAACCCTAACGCTAACTTATACCGTAACCCTAACCCTAAACCTAACCGAACCCTAAACCTATCCATAACCATAACTTGTACCATAACCCTAACCCTACCCCTAAACCTAAGGTTAACGCTAACGTGTACCGTAACCCTAAACCTAAACCTAACCCTAACCCTATCCTTTACCGTAACCCTAACCCTAACCCTAAACCTAATGCTAACCTGTTATGTAACCGTAACCTTATCCCTAACCCTAAACTGTACCGCAACCCAACCCTAACCCTGACACTAACCTGTATGGTAACCCTACCCCTACCCCTAACCTTATCCCTAACCCTAACTCTAACCCTAAACTATACCGTAAACCTAACCCTAAACATAACACTACCCTGAACCGTAACCCTAACCCTAACCCTATCCGTAACCTTAACCCACAACTGTACCACAACACTAACCGTAACCCTAACACTAACCATAACCCTTTCCTGTACCGTAACACTAACCCTAACACTAAACCTAAGCTGTACCATAACCCTAACCCTAATCCTAACCTATACCCTAACCCTAACCCTAAATCTAAAGTCTATGGCAAACCTAACCCTAACACTAACCCTAAACCTAACCTGTACCGTAACACTAACCCTAACCTTAACCTGTACCGTAATACTAACGCTAACCCTAACATAACGATAACCTCTAACGTAACCCTTACCCTAAAGCTAACCCTAACCCTAACGCTAACACTAAACTATATCGTAACACTAACCCTAAACCTTACTGTAACCTTAAGTTGTTCCATAACCCTAACCATAACCCTAACCCTAACCTGTACAATAACCCTAACCTTAACCCTAACCTGTACCGTAACACTAACCTAACGTAACCATAACCTCTAACATGACCCTAACCTTAAACCTAACCCTAACCATAACCACAACCATAAACATAACCCTAACCTGTATTGTAACCCTAAACCTAACCCTAACCCTAACCCTAACCGTAACCTTAAACCTAACCTGTACTGTAACCCTAACCTACCCCTAAACCTAACCATAAACTATACCGTAACACTAACCCTAAACCTTACCCTATCCCTAACCTATACTGTAAGCCTAAACCTAAGCCTAAACCTAACCCTAATGCTAACCTATACACTAACCCTAACCCTAAACCTAACCGTAACGATAACTTGTACCATAACCCTAAACTTAAACCTAAACCTAAGCTTAACCCTAACCTGTTCCGTTACCTAATCGTAACCTGAACTGTACCAAAACCCTAAACCTAACCCTAACACTAACCTGTACTGTTACGCTAACCCTAACCCTAACGCTAACCCTAAAACTAAACTGTACTGTAAGCGTAACCCTAACCCTAACCCTACCCTGTACCGTAACCCTAAAGCTAACCCTAACCCTAACCCTAACTCTAACCTATAATGTAACCCTGACCTTAAACCTTACCGTAACCGTAAGTTGTTCCATAACCCTAACCGTAACCCTAACACTAACCGTAACCATGAACGTATCCCTAACCTGTACCGTATCCCTAACCGTAACCCTAAACCCAACACTAAGCCTAACCCTAACTCTAACCTGTACCGTAACCCTAACGCTAACCCTAATGCTTACCCTAACCATAACCTTTACCATACCCCTAATCGTAAACCTAACCTGTGCCATAACCCTAACACTATCCCTAACCCTAACACTAACCCTACCTGTAACCCTAACCCACAACTGTACCTCAACCCTAACCATAACCCTAACCCCAACCCTAACCGTAACCCTAACCTGTATCGTAACAGTTACTCTAACCCTAAACTTAACCTGTACCGTAACCCTAAACATAACCCTAACCCTATCCCTAATCCTAACTTGTACTGTAACCCTAATATTAACCCTTTCCTAACCTGTACCGAAACCCTAAACTTAACACTAACCCTACCCTGTACCGTAACCCTACCCTAATCCAAACTTGTACCGTAAACCTAAACCTAACTTTAAACCTAACTATAAACCTAACCTGTACCCTAACGCTAACCCTAAATCTAAACTCTATGGAAAACCTAACCCTAACCCTAACACTAAATCTAACCCTAACCTGTACCGTAACACTAATCCTAACACTAACCCTAACCCTAACCCTAAACCTAATGCTAAACTGTACCGTAACCCTAACCCTAACCCTAACCCTAACCTGTACCGCAACCCTAACCCTATCCCTAACCCTAAACTGTACGGTAACCCTAAACCTAACCCTAACCCTAACCCTAAACCTAATACTAACCTGTACCGTAACCGTAACCCTAACCCTAACCCGAACCTGTACAGCAACCCTAACCCTAACCCTAACCCTAAACTGTACGGTAACCCTAACCCTAACCATAACCAGTACCGCAACCCTAACCCTAACCCTAACACTAAACCTAACCCTGACACTAACCTGTACGGTAACCCTACCCCTAACCATAACCCTAACGCTAACCCCAAACCTAAACCTAACCCTAACCTATACCGTAACCATAACCCTAAATCTAACCCTAACACTAACTTGTAACGTAAACCTCACCCTGCCCGTAATCCTAACCAACAACTCTACCGCAACCTTAACCGTAACCCTAACGCTAACCTTAACCGTTACGTGTACCGTAACACTGACCCTAACCCTAAACCTAAGATATACCTTAACCCGAACCCTAACCCTAAAACCAACTTTTACCCTAAACTATACTGAAAACCTAACCCTAACCATAACCATAACATGTACCGTAACCCTAAACCTAAAACTTACCCTAACCTGTACCGTAACCCTAACCCTAACCTAACCATAACCTGTACCATAACCCTAACCCTAAACCTAACCCTACCCTGAACCGTAACCCTAAACCTAACCCTAACGCTACCCATAAGCCTAAACCACAACTGTACCGCAACCCTAACCGTAACCCTCACCCTAACTGTAACCCCTACCTGTACCGTAACACTAACCCTAACCCTACACCTAAGCTGTATCGTACCCCTAAACCTAACCCTAAACCTAACCCTAAAAGTAAAACTTACCTGTACCATAACAATAATCCTAAACCTAAACGTAATCATTACTGTAACCCTAAACCTAACCCTAACCCAAACCCTCAACTGTACTGTAAGCCTAAACGTAACCCTAACCTAAACTGTACCGAAACCCTAACCGTAACCTTAACCCTAACCTGTACCGTAAACAAACCCTAACCCTAACCCTAACCCTTACCCTAAACTGTACCGTAACCCTAACCCTAGCCCTCACCCCAACCTGTGCCGTAACCTTAACCCTAACCCTAACACTAACCCTAAACTTAAAACTTACCTGTAACGAAACACTAACCCTAACCCTAACACTAAACCTTACCCTAACCCTAACCCTAACACCAACACTAACCCTATTCCTAACCCCTAACCCTAACCCTAACCACTAACCCTAACCCTAGCACTAACCTGTACCGTAACCCTAATCTAACACTAACCCTAACCCTAATTGTACCGTAACTCTAAACCTAACCCTAACCCTAACACTACCCTGTACCGTAAACCTAACCCTAACCCTACCGTTACCTGAACCGTAAACCTAACCTTAACCTTAACCCTAACTCTAAACCTAACCTGTAAGCTAACCCTCACCCTAAACCTTACCACTATGGCAAACCTAACCATAACCCTAACCCTAACCCTAACCTGTACCGTAACACTAACCCTAACCCTAAACCAAAACCTTACCCTAAACCTAACCCTAACCCTAAACGTTAACATATCCCTAACCTGTACCGTAACCCTAACCGTAACCCTAACCCCAACCATAAGCTTAACCCTAACCACTACCGTAAACGTAACCCTAAGCCTAACCCTAACCCTAACTCTAACCTGTACTGTAACCCTAACCCTAACCCTAACGCTAACCCTAACCATAACCCTTACCTGTACCGTAAACATACCCCTAACCGTAAACCTAACCTGTGCCGAAACACTAACCCTAACCCTAACCCTAACCTGTACCACAACCCTAATCCTAACCCTAAAGCTAACCTGTACCACAACCCTAACCCTAACCCTAACCGTAAACTGTACAGTAACCCTAACCCTAACCCTAAACCTAACCTGTACCACAAACCTAACCCTAACCGAAAAACCTAAACCTAAAACTGACACTAACCTGTACGGTACCCCTACCCCTAAACGTAACACTAACCCTTGCCAGAAGCCTAACCCTAACCCTAACGTGTACCGTAACCCTAACCCTAACCCTAACCCTAACCCTAACTTGTACCGTAACCCTAACCCTAACCCTAACCCTACCCGGAAACCTAAACCACAACTGTACCGCAACCCTAACCATAACCCTAACCCTAAACGTAACCCTTACCTGTACCGTAACACTACACATAACCCTAAACCTAAGCTCTACCGTAACCCTAACCCTAACCCTAAACCTAACCTTTATGTTAACCTGTACTGAAACACTAACCCTAAACCTAACCATAAAATCTATCGTAACACTAACCCTAAAACTTACCCTAACCTTTACCGTAACCCTACCCCTAACCCTAACCGTAACCTGTACCATAACCCTAACCCTAAACCTAAGCCTACCCTGAACCGTAACCCTAACCATAACCCTAACGCTACCTGTAACCCTAACCCACAACTGTACCGCAACCCTAACCGTAACCCTAACCCTAACCGAAACCCTTACCTGTACCGTAACACTAACCTTAACCCTATACCTAAGCTGTACTATAACCATAACCCTAACACTAACCCTAAACCTAACCTGTACCGTAACACTAACCCTAACCTTAACCTGTACCGTAATACTAACGCTAACCCTAACATAACCATAACCTCTAACGTAACCCTTACCCTAAAGCTAACCCTAACCCTAACGCTAACGCTAAACTATATCGTAACACTAACCCTAAACCTTACTGTAACCTTAAGTTGTTCCATAACCCTAACCATAACCCTAACCCTAACCTGTACAATAACCCTAACCTTAACCCTAACCTGTACCGTAACACTAACCTAACGTAACCATAACCTCTAACATGACCCTAACCTTAAACCTAACCCTAACCATAACCACAACCATAATCATAACCCTAAACTGTATTGTAACCCTAACCCTAAACCTAACCCTAACCCTAACCTTAACCCTAACCTGTACTGTAACCCTAACCTACCCCTAAACCTAACCATAAACTATACCGTAACACTAACCCTAAACCTTACCCTATCCCTAACCTGTACTGTAAGCCTAAACCTAACCCTAAACCTAACCCTAATGCTAACCTATACACTAACCCTAACCCTAAACCTAACCGTAACGATAACTTGTACCATAACCCTAAACTTAAAGCTAAACCTAAGCTTAACCCTAACCTGTTCCGTTACCTAATCGTAACCTGAACTGTACCAAAACCCTAAACCTAACCCTAACACTAACCTGTACTGTTACGCTAACCCTAACCCTAACGCTAACCCTAAAACTAAACTGTACTGTAAGCGTAACCCTAACCCTAACCCTACCCTGTACCGTAACCCTAAAGCTAACCCTAACCCTAACCCTAACTCTAACCTATAATGTAACCCTGACCTTAAACCTTACCGTAACCGTAAGTTGTTCCATAACCCTAACCGTAACCCTAACACTAACCCTGACCTGTACCGTAACCCTAACCCTACCCCTAAACCTAACCAAAACCTGTACCGTTACCCAAACCCTAACCCTAACCCATAACCCTAACCCTAACCCTAACACTAACCTGTACCGTAACCCTAACCCTACACTAACTCTAACCCTAATTGTACCGTAACACTAAACCTAACCCTAAACCTAAACCTACCGTGTACCGTGACCCTAACCCTAACCCTAAGCTTTACCTGAACCATAACCCTAACCCTAACCTTAAACCAAACTCTAAACCTAACCTGTAAACTAACCCTAACCCTTACCCTAATCTCTATGGCAAACCTAACCCTAACCCTAACACTAACCCTAACCCTCAACTGTACTGTAACACTAACCCTAACCCTAACCCATAACCGTACACTAAATCTAACTTTAACCCTAACCCTAACTCTAACCGTAACCATGAACGTATCCCTAACCTGTACCGTATCCCTAACCGTAACCCTAAACCCAACCCTAAGCCTAACCCTAACTCTAACCTGTACCGTAACCCTAACGCTAACCCTAATGCTTACCTTAACCATAACCTTTACCATACCCCTAATCGTAAACCTAACCTGTGCCATAACCCTAACCCTATCCCTAACCCTAACACTAACCCTACCTGTAACCCTAACCCACAACTGTACCTCAACCCTAACCATAACCCTAACCCCAACCCTAACCGTAACCCTAACCTGTATCGTAACAGTTACTCTAACCCTAAACCTAACCTGTACCGTAACCCTAAACATAACCCTAACCCTATCCCTAATCCTAACTTGTACTGTAACCCTAATATTAACCCTTTCCTAACCTGTACCGAAACCCTAAACTTAACACTAACCCTACCCTGTACCGTAACCCTACCCTAATCCAAACTTGTACCATAAACCTAAACCTAACCTTAAACCTAACTATAAACCTAACCTGTACCCTAACCCTAACCCTAAATCTAAACTCTATGGAAAACCTAACCCTAACCCTAACACTAAATCTAACCCTAACCTGTACCGTAACACTAATCCTAACACTAACCCTAACCCTAACCCTAAACCTAATGCTAAACTGTACCGTAACCCTAACCCTAACCCTAACCCTAACCTGTACCGCAACCCTAACCCTATCCCTAACCCTAAACTGTACGGTAACCCTAAACCTAACCCTAACCCTAACCCTAACCCTAATACTAACCTGTACCGTAACCGTAACCCTAACCCTAACCCTAACCTGTACCGCAACCCTAACCCTAACCCTAACCCTAAACTGTACGGTAACCCTAACCCTAACCATAACCAGTACCGCAACCCTAACCCTAACCCTAACACTAAACCTAACCCTGACACGAACCTGTACGGTAACCCTACCCCTAACCATAACCCTAACGCTAACCCCAAACCTAAACCTAACCCTAACCTATACCATAACCATAACCCTAAATCTAACCCTAACACTAACTTGTAACGTAAACCTCACCCTGCCCGTAATCCTAACCAACAACTCTACCGCAACCTTAACCGTAACCCTAACGCTAACCTTAACCGTTACGTGTACCGTAACACTGACCCTAACCCTAAACCTAAGATATACCTTAACCCGAACCCTAACCCTAAAACCAACTTTTACCCTAAACTATACTGAAAACCTAACCCTAACCATAACCATAACATGTACCGTAACCCTAAACCTAAAACTTACCCTAACCTGTACCGTAACCCTAACCCTAACCTAACCATAACCTGTACCATAACCCTAACCCTAAACCTAACCCTACCCTGAACCGTAACCCTAAACCTAACCCTAACGCTACCCATAAGCCTAAACCACAACTGTACCGCAACCCTAACCGTAACCCTCACCCTAACTGTAACCCCTACCTGTACCGTAACACTAACCCTAACCCTACACCTAAGCTGTATCGTACCCCTAAACCTAACCCTAAACCTAACCCTAAAAGTAAAACTTACCTGTACCATAACAATAATCCTAAACCTAAACGTAATCATTACTGTAACCCTAAACCTAACCCTAACCCAAACCCTCAACTGTACTGTAAGCCTAAACGTAACCCTAACCTAAACTGTACCGAAACCCTAACCGTAACCTTAACCCTAACCTGTACCGTAAACAAACCCTAACCCTAACCCTAACCCTTACCCTAAACTGTACCGTAACCCTAACCCTAGCCCTCACCCCAACCTGTGCCGTAACCTTAACCCTAACCCTAACACTAACCCTAAACTTAAAACTTACCTGTAACGAAACACTAACCCTAACCCTAACACTAAACCTTACCCTAACCCTAACCCTAACACCAACACTAACCCTATTCCTAACCCCTAACCCTAACCCTAACCACTAACCCTAACCCTAGCACTAACCTGTACCGTAACCCTAATCTAACACTAACCCTAACTCTAATTGTACCGTAACTCTAAACCTAACCCTAACCCTAACACTACCCTGTACCGTAACCCTAACCCTAACCCTACCGTTACCTGAACCGTAAACCTAACCTTAACCTTAACCCTAACTCTAAACCTAACCTGTAAGCTAACCCTCACCCTAAACCTTACCACTATGGCAAACCTAACCATAACCCTAACCCTAACCTGTACCGTAACACTAACCCTAACCCTAAACCAAAACCTTACCCTAAACCTGACCCTAACCCTAAACGTTAACATATCCCTAACCTGTACCGTAACCCTAACCGTAACCCTAACCGAAACCATAAGCTTAACCCTAACCACTACCGTAAACGTAACCCTAAGCCTAACCCTAACCCTAACTCTAACCTGTACTGTAACCCTAACCCTAACCCTAACGCTAACCCTAACCATAACCCTTACCTGTACCGTAAACATACCCCTAACCGTAAACCTAACCTGTGCCGAAACACTAACCCTAACCCTAACCCTACCTGTACCACAACCCTAATCCTAACCCTAAAGCTAACCTGTACCACAACCCTAACCCTAACCCTAACCGTAAACTGTACAGTAACCCTAACCCTAACCCTAAACCTAACCTGTACCACAAACCTAACCCTAACCGAAAAACCTAAACCTAAAACTGACACTAACCTGTACGGTACCCCTACCCCTAAACGTAACACTAACCCTTGCCAGAAGCCTAACCCTAACCCTAACGTGTACCGTAACCCTAACCCTAACCCTAACCCTAACCCTAACTTGTACCGTAACCCTAACCCTAACCCTAACCCTACCCGGAAACCTAAACCACAACTGTACCGCAACCCTAACCATAACCCTAACCCTAAACGTAACCCTTACCTGTACCGTAACACTACACATAACCCTAAACCTAAGCTCTACCGTAACCCTAACCCTAACCCTAAACCTAACCTTTATGTTAACCTGTACTGAAACACTAACCCTAAACCTAACCATAAAATCTATCGTAACACTAACCCTAAAACTTACCCTAACCTTTACCGTAACCCTACCCCTAACCCTAACCGTAACCTGTACCGTAACCCTAACCCTAAACCTAAGCCTACCCTGAACCGTAACCCTAACCATAACCCTAACGCTACCTGTAACCCTAACCCACAACTGTACCGCAACCCTAACCGTAACCCTAACCCTAACCGAAACCCTTACCTGTACCGTAACACTAACCTTAACCCTATACCTAAGCTGTACTATAACCATAACCCTAACACTAACCTAAACCTAACCTGTACCGTAACACTATCCCTAACCTTAACCTGTACCGTAATACTAACGGTAACCCTAACATAACCATAACCTCTAACGTAACCCTTACCCTAAAGCTAACCCTAACCCTAACGCTAACGCTAAACTATATCGTAACACTAACCCTAAACCTTACTGTAACCTTAAGTTGTTCCATAACCCTAACCATAACCCTAACCCTAACCTGTACAATAACCCTAACCTTAACCCTAACCTGTACCGTAACACTAACCTAACGTAACCATAACCTCTAACATGACCCTAACCTTAAACCTAACCCTAACCATAACCACAACATTAAACATAACCCTAACCTGTATTGTAACCCTAACCCTAAACCTAACCCTAAACCTAACCCTAACCCTAACCTTAACCCTAACCTGTACTGTAACCCTAACCTACCCCTAAACCTAACCATAAACTATACCGTAACACTAACCCTAAACCTTACCCTATCCCTAACCTGTACTGTAAGCCTAAACCTAACCCTAAACCTAACCCTAATGCTAACCTATACACTAACCCTAACCCTAAACCTAACCGTAACGATAACTTGAACCATAACCCTAAACTTAAACCTAAACCTAAGCTTAACCCTAACCTGTTCCGTTACCTAATTGTAACCTGAACTGTACCAAAACCCTAAACCTAACCCTAACACTAACCTGTACTGTTACGCTAACCCTAACCCTAACGCTAACCCTAAAACTAAACTGTACTGTAAGCGTAACCCTAACCCTAACCCTACCCTGTACCGTAACCCTAAAGCTAACCCTAACCCTAACCCTAACTCTAACCTATAATGTAACCCTGACCTTAAACCTTACCGTAACCGTAAGTTGTTCCATAACCCTAACCGTAACCCTAACACTAACCCTGACCTGTACCGTAACCCTAACCCTACCCCTAAACCTAACCAAAACCTGTACCGTTACCCAAACCCTAACCCTAACCCATAACCCTAACCCTAACCCTAACACTAACCTGTACCGTAACCCTAACCCTACACTAACTCTAACCCTAATTGTACCGTAACGCTAAACCTAACCCTAAACCTAAACCTACCGTGTACCGTGACCCTAACCCTAACCGTAAGCTTTACCTGAACCATAACCCTAACCCTAACCTTAAACCAAACTCTAAACCTAACCTGTAAACTAACCCTAACCCTTACCCTAATCTCTATGGCAAACCTAACCCTAACCCTAACACTAACCCTAACCCTCAACTGTACTGTAACACTAACCCTAACCCTAACCCATAACCGTACACTAAATCTAACTTTAACCCTAACCCTAACCCTAACCGTAACCATAAACGTATCCCAAACCTGTACCGTATCCCTAACCGTAACCCTAAACCCAACCCTAAGCCTAACCCTAACTCTAACCTGTACCGTAACCCTAACGCTAACCCTAATGCTTACCCTAACCATAACCTTTACCATACCCCTAATCGTAAACCTAACCTGTGCCATAACCCTAACCCTATCCCTAACCCTAACACTAACCCTACCTGTAACCCTAACCCACAACTGTACCTCAACCCTAACCATAACCCTAACCCCAACCCTAACCGTAACCCTAACCTGTATCGTAACAGTTACTCTAACCCTAAACTTAACCTGTACCGTAACCCTAAACATAACCCTAACCCTATCCCTAATCCTAACTTGTACTGTAACCCTAATATTAACCCTTTCCTAACCTGTACCGAAACCCTAAACTTAACACTAACCCTACCCTGTACCGTAACCCTACCCTAATCCAAACTTGTACCGTAAACCTAAACCTAACTTTAAACCTAACTATAAACCTAACCTGTACCCTAACGCTAACCCTAAATCTAAACTCTATGGAAAACCTAACCCTAACCCTAACACTAAATCTAACCCTAACCTGTACCGTAACACTAATCCTAACACTAACCCTAACCCTAACCCTAAACCTAATGCTAAACTGTACCGTAACCCTAACCCTAACCCTAAATTTACTCCTAACCCAACCTGTACCAAGTAACCCTAACTATCCCTAACTCCTAAACTGTACGGTAACCCTAAACTCTAACCCTAACCCTTAGCCTAACCCTAATCACAACCTGTACCGTAACCCTAAACCTAACCCCAACTTGTACCGCAACCCTAACACTAACCCTAACCTGTACGGTAACCCTAAACATACCCCTAACCCTCAGCTGTACCACAATACTAACCCTAACGCTAACCTAACCCTAACCCTAACCCTAACCCTGACCCTAACCTGTACGGTAACCCCACTCTAAACCTATCCCTAACGCTAACCCCAACCTAAACTCAACCCTAACCTATACCGCCGTAACCACAACCCCCCACCCAACCCCAACACTCAACTTCTGTAACGTAAACCTCACCCTGCCCGTAATCCTAATCCACAACTTCTACCGCAACCTTAACCGTAACCCTAACGCTAACCCCAACTGCTACGTGAAATGTAACACTGACCCTAACCCTAAACCTAAAGATATACCTAACCCGAACCCTAACCCTAAAACCAACTTTTACCCTAAACTATACTGAAAACCTAACCCTCCTAACCATACATAACATGTACCGTAAATCTCTAAACCTAAAACTTACCCTAACCTGTACCGTAACCCTAACCCCAACCTAACCATAACCTGTACCATAACCCCAACCCTAAACCTAACCCTACCCCTGAACCGTAACCCTAAACCTAACCCTAACGCTACCCATAAGCCTAAACCACAACTGTACCGCAACCCTAACCGTAACCCTCACCCTATCTGTAACCCCTACCTGTACCGTAACACTAACCCTAACCCTACACCTAAGCTGTATCGTACCCCTAAACCTAACCCTAAACCTAACCCTAAAAGTAAAACTTACCTGTACCATAACAATAATCCTAAACCTAAACGTAATCATTACTGTAACTCTAAACCTAACCCTAACCCAAACCCTCAACTGTACTGTAAGCCTAAACGTAACCCTAACGTAAACTGTACCGAAACCCTAACTGTAACCTTAACCCTAACCTGTACCGTAAACAAACCCTAACCCTAACCCTAACCCTTACCCTAAACTGTACCATAACCCTAACCCTAGCCCTCACCCCAACCTGTGCCGTCACCTTAACACTAACCCTAACACTAACCCTAAACTTAAAACTTACCTGTAACGAAACACTAACCTTAACCCTAACACTAAACCTTACCCTAACCCTAACCCTAACACCAACACTAACCCTATTCCTAACCCCTAACCCTAACCCTAACCACTAACCCTAACCCTAGCACTAACCTGTACCGTAACCCTAATCTAACACTAACCCTAACCCTAATTGTACCGTAACTCTAAACCTAACCCTAACCCTAACACTACCCTGTACCGTAAACCTAACCCTAACCCTACCGTTACCTGAACCGTAAGCTAACCTTAACCTTAACCCTAACTCTAAACCTAACCTGTAAGCTAACCCTCACCCTAAACCTTACCACTATGGCAAACCTAACCATAACCCTAACCCTAACCTGTACCGTAACACTAACCCTAACCCTAAACCAAAACCTTACCCTAAACCTGACCCTAACCCTAAACGTTAACATATCCCTAACCTGTACCGTAACACTAACCGTAACCCTAACCCCAACCATAAGCTTAAACCTAACCACTACCGTAAACGTAACCCTAAGCCTAACCCTAACCCTAACTCTAACCTGTACTGTAACCCTAACCCTATACCTAACGCTAACCCTAACCATAACCCTTACCTGTACCGTAAACATACCCCTAACCGTAAACCTAACCTGTGCCGAAACACTAACCCTAACCCTAACCCTAACACTAACCCTACCCGTAACTCTAATCCACAACTGTACCGCAACCCTAAACGTATCCCTAAACGTAACCCTAACCGTAACCCTTACCTGTACAGTAACACTTACCCTAACCATAAACAACCTGTACCATAACCCTAAACATAACCCTAACCCTATCCCTAATCCTAACCTGTACTGCAACCCTAACACTACCCCTAGCCCTAAACTGTACCGAAGCCCTAACCCTAACCCTAACCCTAACCTGTACCATAACCTAACCCTAACCTTAAACCTAACTATAAACCTAACCTGTACCCTAACACTAACCCTTACTCAAACCTGTACCGTAACACTAACTCTAACCCTAACCCTAAACCTAAACCTAAACTGTACCGTAACCGTAACTGTAACCCTAACCCTAATCCTAAACTCCACCGTACCCCTAACCCTAACCCTAAATCTAACCCTAAACTGTACCGTAAACCTAACCCTTACCCAAACCCTAAACTGTACCATAACACTAAACCTAACCCTATCCCTAACCCTAACGCAAACTTATACCGTAAAACTAACCCTATACCTAACCATAACCCTAACTTGTACCATATCACTAAACCTAACCCAACCCTAACCCTAACCTGTACCATAACCCTATCAATAACCCTAAACCTAACCTGTACTTTAACCCTAAACCTAACCGTAAATTGTATTGTAAACATCTAACTAACCCTAACCCTAACCCTACCCTGTACCGTAACTGTAACCCAAAACCTAACCCTAACCCTAACCTGCACCGTAAACTTAAAGCTAACCATAACCCTAACCCTAACGCTAACCTATAACGTAAACCTAACCTAAACCTTACCATAACCCTAAGTTGTTCCGTAAACCTAACCCTAACCCTAACCCTAACCTGTACCATAACCCTACCTCTAACCCGAACCTGTACCGTAACCCTAACCCTAACCCTAACGTAAACATAACCTCTAATGTAACACTATCCCTAACCCTAACCCTAACCCTAAACATAACCATAACCATAAGCCTAACCTGTATGGTAACCCTAAACCTAACCCTAACCCTAACCCTAACCCTAACCCTAAACTGTACCATAAACCTAACCCTAACCCTAACCCTACACCTAACCTTAACCCTAACCTGTACCGTAACCCTAACCCTATCCCTAACCCTAACCCTAAACTGTACCGTAACCCTAACCCTAACCCTAACCCTAACTTGTACCGTAACCCTAAACCTAACCCTAACCCTCACCCTAATGCTAACCTATACACTAACCCTAACCCTAAACCTAACCGTAACCAAAACTTGTATTATAACCCTAACCTTAACCCAAAACCTAAGTTTAACCCTAACCTGTACCATAACCCTAAACCTACCCCTAACTCTAATCCTAAACCTAACATTTATGGTAACCCTAACCCTAACCCTAACCTGTACCACAACCCTAACCCTAACCCTAACCCTAACCTGTACCACAACCCTAATCCTAACCCTAAAGCTAACCTGTACCACAACCCTAACCCTAACCAAACCATAAACTGTACGGTAACCCTAACCCTAACCCTAAAACTAACCTGTACCACAAACCTAACACTAACCGAAAAACCTAAACCTAAAACTGACACTAACCTGTACGGTACCCCTACCCCTAAACGTAACACTAACCCTTGCCAGAAGCCTAACCCTAACCCTAACGTGTACTGTAACCCTAACCCTAACCCTAACCCTAACCCTAACTTGTACCGTAACCCTAACCCTAACCCTAACCCTACCCGGAAACCTAAACCACAACTGTACCGCAACCCTAACCATAACCCTAACCCTAAACGTAACCCTTACCTGTACCGTAACACTACACATAACCCTAAACCTAAGCTCTACCGTAACCCTAACCCTAACCCTAAACCTAACCTTTATGTTAACCTGTACTGAAACACTAACCCTAAACCTTACCATAAAATCTATCGTAACACTAACCCTAAAACTTACCCTAACCTTTACCGTAACCCTACCCCTAACCCTAACCGTAACCTGTACTGTAACCCTAACCCTAAACCTAAGCCTACCCTGAACCATAACCCTAACCATAACCCTAACGCTACCTGTAACCGTAACCCACAACTGTACCGCAACCCTAACCGTAACCCTAACCCTAACCGAAACCCTTACCTGTACCGTAACACTAAACTTAACCCTATACCTAAGCTGTACCATAACCATAACCCTAACACTAACCCTAAACCTAACCTGTACCGTAACACTAACCCTAACCTTTACCTGTACCGTAATACTAACGCTAACCCTAACATAACCATAACCTCTAACGTAACCCTTACCCTAAAGCTAACCCTAACCCTAACGCTAACGCTAAACTATATCGTAACACTAACCCTAAACCTTACTGTAACCTTAAGTTGTTCCATAACCCTAACCATAAGCCTAACCCTAACCTGTACAATAACCCTAACCTTAACCCTAACCTGTACCGTAACACTAACCTAACATAACCATAACCTCTAACATGACCCTAACCTTAAACCTAACCCTAACCATAACCACAACATTAAACATAACCCTAACCTGTATTGTAACCCTAACCCTAAACCTAACGATAACCCTAACCCTAACCCTAACCCTAACCTTAACCCTAACCTGTAATGTAACCCTAACCTACCCCTAAACCTAACCATAAACTATACCGTAACACTAACCCTAAACCTTACCCTATCCCTAACCTGTACTGTAAGCCTAAACCTAACCCTAAACCTAACCCTAATACTAACCTATACACTAACCCTAACCCTAAACCTAACCGTAACGATAACTTGTACCATAACCCTAAACTTAAAGCTAAACCTAAGCTTAACCCTAACCTGTTCCGTTACCTAATCGTAACCTGAACTGTACCAAAACCCTAAACCTAATCCTAACACTAACCTGTACTGTTACGCTAACCCTAACCCTAACGCTAACCCTAAAACTAAACTGTACTGTAAGCGTAACCCTAACCCTAACCCTACCCTGTACCGTAACCCTAAAGCTAACCCTAACCCTTACCCTAACTCTAACCTATAATGTAACCCTGACCTTAAACCTTACCGTAACCGTAAGTTGTTCCATAACCCTAACCGTAACCCTAACACTAACCCTGACCTGTACCGTAACCCTAACCCAACCCCTAAACCTAACCAAAACCTGTACCGTTACCCAAACCCTAACCCTAACCCATAACCCTAACCCTAACCCTAACACTAACCTGTACCGTAACCCTAACCCTACACTAACTCTAACCCTAATTGTACCGTAACACTAAACCTAACCCTAAACCTAAACCTACCGTGTACCGTGACCCTAACCCTAACCCTAAGCTTTACCTGAACCATAACCCTAACCCTAACCTTAAACCAAACTCTAAACCTAACCTGTAAACTAACCCTAACCCTTACCCTAATCTCTATGGCAAACCTAACCCTAACCCTAACACTAACCCTAACCCTCAACTGTACTGTAACACTAACCCTAACCCTAACCCATAACCGTACACTAAATCTAACTTTAACCCTAACCCTAACTCTAACCGTAACCATGAACGTATCCCTAACCTGTACCGTATCCCTAACCGTAACCCTAAACCCAACCCTAAGCCTAACCCTAACTCTAACCTGTACCGTAACCCTAACGCTAACCCTAATGCTTACCTTAACCATAACCTTTACCATACCCCTAATCGTAAACCTAACCTGTGCCATAACCCTAACCCTATCCCTAACCCTAACACTAACCCTACCTGTAACCCTAACCCACAACTGTACCTCAACCCTAACCATAACCCTAACCCCAACCCTAACCGTAACCCTAACCTGTATCGTAACAGTTACTCTAACCCTAAACCTAACCTGTACCGTAACCCTAAACATAACCCTAACCCTATCCCTAATCCTAACTTGTACTGTAACCCTAATATTAACCCTTTCCTAACCTGTACCGAAACCCTAAACTTAACACTAACCCTACCCTGTACCGTAACCCTACCCTAATCCAAACTTGTACCGTAAACCTAAACCTAACCTTAAACCTAACTATAAACCTAACCTGTACCCTAACCCTAACCCTAAATCTAAACTCTATGGAAAACCTAACCCTAACCCTAACACTAAATCTAACCCTAACCTGTACCGTAACACTAATCCTAACACTAACCCTAACCCTAACCCTAAACCTAATGCTAAACTGTACCGTAACCCTAACCCTAACCCTAACCCTAACCTGTACCGCAACCCTAACCCTATCCCTAACCCTAAACTGTACGGTAACCCTAAACCTAACCCTAACCCTAACCCTAACCCTAATACTAACCTGTACCGTAACCGTAACCCTAACCCTAACCCTAACCTGTACCGCAACCCTAACCCTAACCCTAACCCTAAACTGTACGGTAACCCTAACCCTAACCATAACCAGTACCGCAACCCTAACCCTAACCCTAACACTAAACCTAACCCTGACACGAACCTGTACGGTAACCCTACCCCTAACCATAACCCTAACGCTAACCCCAAACCTAAACCTAACCCTAACCTATACCGTAACCATAACCCTAAATCTAACCCTAACACTAACTTGTAACGTAAACCTCACCCTGCCCGTAATCCTAATCCACAACTCTACCGCAACCTTAACCGTAACCCTAACGCTAACCTTAACCGTTACCTGTACCGTAACACTGACCCTAACCCTAAACCTAAGATATACCTTAACCCGAACCCTAACCCTAAAACCAACTTTTACCCTAAACTATACTGAAAACCTAACCCTAACCATAACCATAACATGTACCGTAACCCTAAACCTAAAACTTACCCTAACCTGTACCGTAACCCTAACCCTAACCTAACCATAACCTGTACCATAACCCTAACCCTAAACCTAACCCTACCCTGAACCGTAACCCTAAACCTAACCCTAACGCTACCCATAAGCCTAAACCACAACTGTACCGCAACCCTAACCGTAACCCTCACCCTATCTGTAACCCCTACCTGTACCGTAACACTAACCCTAACCCTACACCTAAGCTGTATCGTACCCCTAAACCTAACCCTAAACCTAACCCTAAAAGTAAAACTTACCTGTACCATAACAATAATCCTAAACCTAAACGTAATCATTACTGTAACCCTAAACCTAACCCTAACCCAAACCCTCAACTGTACTGTAAGCCTAAACGTAACCCTAACCTAAACTGTACCGAAACCCTAACCGTAACCTTAACCCTAACCTGTACCGTAAACAAACCCTAACCCTAACCCTAACCCTTACCCTAAACTGTACCGTAACCCTAACCCTAGCCCTCACCCCAACCTGTGCCGTCACCTTAACCCTAACCCTAACACTAACCCTAAACTTAAAACTTACCTGTAACGAAACACTAACCCTAACCCTAACACTAAACCTTACCCTAACCCTAACCCTAACACCAACACTAACCCTATTCCTAACCCCTAACCCTAACCCTAACCACTAACCCTAACCCTAGCACTAACCTGTACCGTAACCCTAATCTAACACTAACCCTAACCCTAATTGTACCGTAACTCTAAACCTAACCCTAACCCTAACACTACCCTGTACCGTAACCCTAACCCTAACCCTACCGTTACCTGAACCGTAAACCTAACTTTAACCTTAACCCTAACTCTAAACCTAACCTGTAAGCTAACCCTCACCCTAAACCTTACCACTATGGCAAACCTAACCATAACCCTAACCCTAACCCTAACCTGTACCGTAACACTAACCCTAACCCTAAACCAAAACCTTACCCTAAACCTGACCCTAACCCTAAACGTTAACATATCCCTAACCTGTACCGTAACCCTAACCGTAACCCTAACCCCAACCATAAGCTTAACCCTAACCACTACCGTAAACGTAACCCTAAGCCTAACCCTAACCCTAACTCTAACCTGTACTGTAACCCTAACCCTATACCTAACGCTAACCCTAACCATAACCCTTACCTGTACCGTAAACATACCCCTAACCGTAAACCTAACCTGTGCCGAAACACTAACCCTAACCCTAACCCTAACACTAACCCTACCCGTAACTCTAATCCACAACTGTACCGCAACCCTAAACGTATCCCTAAACGTAACCCTAACCGTAACCCTTACCTGTACAGTAACACTTACCCTAACCATAAACAACCTGTACCATAACCCTAAACATAACCCTAACCCTATCCCTAATCCTAACCTGTACTGCAACCCTAACACTACCCCTAGCCCTAAACTGTACCGAAGCCCTAACCCTAACCCTAACCCTAACCTGTACCATAACCTAACCCTAACCTTAAACCTAACTATAAACCTAACCTGTACCCTAACACTAACCCTAAATCTAAACTCTATGGCAAACCGAACCCTAAACCTAACACTAACCCTTACTCAAACCTGTACCGTAACACTAACTCTAACCCTAACCCTAACCCTAAACCTAAACTGTACCGTAACCGTAACCGTAACCCTAACCCTAACCCTAACCTCCACCGTACCCCTAACCCTAACCCTAAACCTAACCCTAAAAAGTACCATAAACCTAAACCTTACCCTAACCCTAAATTGTACCATAACACTAAACCTAACCCTATCCCTAACCCTAACGCAAACTTATACCGTAAAACTAACCCTATACCTAACCATAACCCTAACTTGTACCGTATCACTAAACCTAACCCTAACCCTAACCCTAACCTGTACCATAACCCTATCAATAACCCTAAACCTAACCTGTACTTTAACCCTAAACCTAACCGTAAATTGTATTGTAACCATCTAACTAACCCTAACCCTAACCCTACCCTGTACCGTAACCGTAACCCAAAACCTAACCCTAACCCTAACCTGCACCGTAAACTTAAAGCTAACCATAACCCTAACCCTAACGCTAACCTATAACGTAAACCTAACCTAAACCTTACCATAACCCTAAGTTGTTCCGTAAACCTAACCCTAACCCTAACCCTAACCTGTACCATAACCCTACCTCTAACCCGAACCTGTACCGTAACCCTAACCCTAACCCTAACGTAACATAACCTCTAATGTAACACTATCCCTAACCCTAACCCTAACCCTAAACATAACCATAACCATAAGCCTAACCTGTATGGTAACCCTAAACCTAACCCTAACCCTAACCCTAACCCTAACCCTAAACTGTACCATAACCTAACCCTAACCCTAACCCTACACCTAACCTTAACCCTAACCTGTACCGTAACCCTAACCCTATCCCTAACCCTAACCCTAAACTGTACCGTAACCCTAACCCTAACCCTAACCCTAACTTGTACCGTAACCCTAAACCTAACCCTAACCCTCACCCTAATGCTAACCTATACACTAACCCTAACCCTAAACCTAACCGTAACCAAAACTTGTATTATAACCCTAACCTTAACCCAAAACCTAAGTTTAACCCTAACCTGTACCATAACCCTAAACCTACCCCTAACTCTAATCCTAACACTAACATTTATGGTAACCCTAACCCTAACCCTAACCTGTACCACAACCCTAACCCTAACCCTAACCCTAACCTGTACCACAACCCTAATCCTAACCCTAAAGCTAACCTGTACCACAACCCTAACCCTAACCAAACCGTAAACTGTACGGTAACCCTAACCCTAACCCTAAACCTAAACTGTACCACAAACCTAACCCTAACCGAAAAACCTAAACCTAAAACTGACACTAACCTGTACGGTACCCCTACCCCTAAACGTAACACTAACCGTTGCCAGAAGCCTAACCCTAACCCTAACGTGTACCGTAACCCTAACCCTAACCCTAACCCTAACCCTAACTTGTACCGTAACCCTAACCCTAACCCTAACCCTACCCGGAAACCTAAACCACAACTGTACCGCAACCCTAACCATAACCCTAACCCTAAATGTAACCCTTACCTGTACCGTAACACTACACATAACCCTAAACCTAAGCTCTACCGTAACCCTAACCCTAACCCTAAACCTAACCTTTACGTTAACCTGTACTGAAACACTAACCCTAAACCTTACCATAAAATCTATCGTAACACTAACCCTAAAACTTACCCTAACCTTTACCGTAACCCTACCCCTAACCCTAACCGTAACCTGTACCGTAACCCTAACCCTAAACCTAAGCCTACCCTGAACCATAACCCTAACCATAACCCTAACGCTACCTGTAACCCTAACCCACAACTGTACCGCAACCCTAACCGTAACCCTAACCCTAACCGAAACCCTTACCTGTACCGTAACACTAACCTTAACCCTATACCTAAGCTGTACCATAACCATAACCCTAACACTAACCCTAAACCTAACCTGTACCGTAACACTAACCCTAACCTTAACCTGTACCGTAATACTAACGCTAACCCTAACATAACCATAACCTCTAACGTAACCCTTACCCTAAAGCTAACCCTAACCCTAACGCTAATGCTAGACTATATCGTAACACTAACCCTAAGCCTTACTGTAACCTTAAGTTGTTCCATAACCCTAACCATAACCCTAACCCTAACCTGTACAATAACCCTAACCTTAACCCTAACCTGTACCGTAACACTAACCTAACGTAACCATAACCTCTAACATGACCCTAACCTTAAACCTAACCCTAACCATAACCACAACCATAATCATAACCCTAACCTGTATTGTAACCCTAACCCTAAACCTAACCCTAACCCTAACCCTAACCCTAACCTTAACCCTAACCTGTACTGTAACCCTAACCTACCCCTAAACCTAACCATAAACTATACCGTAACACTAACCCTAAACCTTACCCTATCCCTAACCTGTACTGTAAGCCTAAACCTAACCCTAAACCTAACCCTAATGCTAACCTATACACTAACCCTAACCCTAAACCTAACCGTAACGATAACTTGTACCATAACCCTAAACTTAAACCTAAACCTAAGCTTAACCCTAACCTGTTCCGTTACCTAATCGTAACCTGAACTGTACCAAAACCCTAAACCTAACCCTAACACTAACCTGTACCGTTACACTAACCCTAACCCTAACGCTAACCCTAAAACTAAACTGTACTGTAAGCGTAACCCTAACCCTAACCCTACCCTGTACCGTAACCCTAAAGCTAACCCTAACCCTAACCCTAACTCTAACCTATAATGTAACCCTGACCTTAAACCTTACCGTAACCGTAAGTTGTTCCATAACCCTAACCTTAACACTAACACTAACCCTGACCTGTACCGTAACCCTAACCCTACCCCTAAACCTAACCAAAACCTGTACCTTTACCCAAACCCTAACCCTAACCCATAACCCTAACCCTAACCCTAACCCTAACACTAACCTGTACCGTAACCCTAACCCTACACTAACTCTAACCCTAATTGTACCGTAACGCTAAACCTAACCCTAAACCTAAACCTACCGTGTACCGTGACCCTAACCCTAACCCTAAGCTTTACCTGAACCATAACCCTAACCCTAACCTTAAACCAAACTCTAAACCTAACCTGTAAACTAACCCTAACCCTTACCCTAATCTCTATGGCAAACCTAACCCTAACCCTAACACTAATCCTAACCCTCAACTGTACTGTAACACTAACCCTAACCCTAACCCATAACCGTACACTAAATCTAACTTTAACCCTAACCCTAACCCTAACCGTAACCATAAACGTATCCCTAACCTGTACCGTATCCCTAACCGTAACCCTAAACCCAACCCTAAGCCTAACCCTAACTCTAACCTGTACCGTAACCCTAACGCTAACCCTAATGCTTACCCTAACCATAACCTTTACCATACCCCTAATCGTAAACCTAACCTGTGCCATAACCCTAACCCTATCCCTAACCCTAACACTAACCCTACCTGTAACCCTAACCCACAACTGTACCTCAACCCTAACCATAACCCTAACCCCAACCCTAAACGTAACCCTAACCTGTATCGTAACAGTTACTCTAACCCTAAACCTAACCTGTACCGTAACCCTAAACATAACCCTAACCCTATCCCTAATCCTAACTTGTACTGTAACCCTAATATTAACCCTTTCCTAACCTGAACCGAAACCCTAAACTTAACACTAACCCTACCCTGTACCGTAACCCTACCCTAATCCAAACTTGTACCGTAAACCTAAACCTAACCTTAAACCTAACTATAAACCTAACCTGTACCCTAACCCTAACCCTAACCCTAACCCTAACCCTAAACGTAATCATTACTGTAACCCTAAACCTAACCCTAACCCAAACCCTCAACTGTACTGTAAGCCTAAACGTAACCCTAACGTAAACTGTACCGAAACCCTAACTGTAACCTTAACCCTAACCTGTACCGTAAACAAACCCTAACCCTAACCCTAACCCTTACCCTAAACTGTACCGTAACCCTAACCCTAGCCCTCACCCCAACCTGTGCCGTAACCTTAACCCTAACCCTAACACTAACCCTAAACTTAAAACTTACCTGTAACGAAACACTAACCCTAACCCTAACACTAAACCTTACCCTAACCCTAACCCTAACACCAACACTAACCCTATTCCTAACCCCTAAACCTAACCCTAACCACTAACCCTAACCCTAGCACTAACCTGTACCGTAACCCTAATCTAACACTAACCTTAACCCTAATTGTACCATAACTCTAAACCTAACCCTAACCCTAACACTACCCTGTACCATAACCCTAACCCTAACCCTACCGTTACCTGAACCGTAAACCTATCCTTAACCTTAACCCTAACTCTAAACCTAACCTGTAAGCTAACCCTCACCCTAAACCTTACCACTATGGCAAACCTAACCATAACCCTAACCCTAACCCTAACCTGTACCGTAACACTAACCCTAACCCTAAACCAAAACCTTACCCTAAACCTAACCCTAACCCTAAACGTTAACATATCCCTAACCTGTACCGTAACCCTAACCGTAACCCTAACCCCAACCATAAGCTTAACCCTAACACTACCGTAAACGTAACCCTAAGCCTAACCCTAACCCTAACTCTAACCTGTACTGTAACCCTAACCCTAACCCTAACGCTAACCCTAACCATAACCCTTACCTGTACCGTAAACATACCCCTAACCGTAAACCTAACCTGTGCCGAAACACTAACCCTAACCCTAACCCTAACACTAACCCTACCCGTAACTCTAACCCACAACTGTACCGCAACCCTAAACGTATCCCTAACCGTAACCCTAACCGTAACCCTTACCTGTACCGTAACACTTACCCTAACCATAAACAACCTGTACCATAACCCTAAACATAACCCTAACCCTATCCCTAATCCTAACCTGTACTGCAACCCTAACACTACCCCTAGCCCTAAACTGTACCGAAGCCCTAACCCTAACCCTAACCCTAACCTGTACCATAACCTAACCCTAACCTTAAACCTAACTATAAACCTAACCTGTACCCTAACACTAACCCTAAATCTAAACTCTATGGCAAACCGAACCCTAAACCTAACACTAACCCTTACTCAAACCTGTACCGTAACACTAACTCTAACCCTAACCCTAAACCTAAACCTAAACTGTACCGTAACCGTAACCGTAACCCTAACCCTAACCCTAACCTCCACCGTACCCCTAACCCTAACCCTAAACCTAACCCTAAACTGTACCGTAAACCTAACCCTTACCCTAACCCTAAACTGTACCATAACACTAAACCTAACCCTATCCCTAACCCTAACGCAAACTTATACCGTAAAACTAACCCTATACCTAACCATAACCCTAACTTGTACCGTATCACTAAACCTAACCCTAACCCTAACCCTAACCTGTACCATAACCCTATCAACAAACCTAAACCTAACCTGTACTTTAACCCTAAACCTAACCGTAAATTTTATTGTAACCATCTAACTAACCCTAACCCTAACCCTACCCTGTACCGTAACCGTAACCCAAAACCTAACCCTAACCCTAACCTGCACTGTAAACTTAAAGCTAACCATAACCCTAACCCTAACGCTAACCTAAAAGGTAACCCTAACCTAAACCTTACCATAACCCTAAGTTGTTCCATAAACCTAACCCTAACCCTAACCCTAACCTGTACCATAACCCTACCTCTAACCCGAACCTGTACCGTAACCCTAACCCTAACCCTAACGTAACCATAACCTCTAATGTAACCCTATCCCTAACCCTAACCCTAACCCTAAACATAACCATAACCATAAGCCTAACCTGTATGGTAACCCTAAACCTAACCCTAACCCTAACCCTAACCCTAACCCTAACCCTAACCCTAAACTGTACCATAACCTAACCCTAACCCTAACCATACACCTAACCTTAACCCTAACCTGTACCGTAACCCTAACCCTATCCCTAACCCTAACCCTAAACTGTACCATAACCCTAACCCTAACCCTAACCCTAACTTGTACCGTAAGCCTAAACCTAACCCTAATCCTAACCCTCACCCTAATGCTAACCTATACACTAACCCTAACCATAAACCTAACTGTAACCATAACTTGTATTATAACCCTAACCTTAACCCAAAACCTAAGTTTAACCCTAACCTGTATCATAACCCTAAACCTACCCCTAACTCTAATCCTAACCCTAACATTTATGGTAACCCTAACCCTAACCCTAACCCTAACCTGTACCACAACCCTAACCCTAACCCTAACCCTAACC
>JAEUCK010004975.1:0-104170 GCA_017311455.1 Otocyon megalotis megalotis | reverse complement strand
TAGATAATTTTTCTTTTTCTCAAAAATTCCTCATATAATACTACCTCAAGTTATTCACAAAGGGTGTATCTATTTACCAAATGAATGAATGAGTTGATAAATGACCCCTAAATAATTATTTCTCACAAATTATTTTTAAATAGTGTTATGCTGAGTAATTGCAGAAACTTTATTATTGATTTTGATTTTATTAGTCAAATCATATTCCCCTTTTATTGCCAAATATATAAGAGGAAGCTTATATATTTGTAATAAGCTACATGTTTGTAATAATTCAAGACTATCATCTACTTATTACTTGATAGAGGAAGTCATCTTTAAAACAATTACAACTGAAAATAGTTACTGACAGGTTAGAAATTTTAATCAATTTATTGCATGATATTTAAAATGCAAAACCTAGTATGTCTGATCAAATACAAGCCATAGCTTGTGTATATGCATATATATATAGCTATAGTTATAGTTATATAGTTATTCAGTTATAGTTAGTTATATTTATAAATACATATGCATATATACACAAACAGATACACAGGCATATACACACATTCAGATAAATATTGTTCTTATTATGTGAATAATATCTTAATATTTACTTTTCATGTAGAATGTATTATGTTTTCTTTAGAGATTTAGAAAAGACAGTGCTAAATTACAGTAGTGTTTCAAGAAAAAGAAAGATAAGAAATAGGCAGTACAGGGTACCTAGGCGGCTCAGTTAGTTAAGTCTGACTTTGGCTCAGGTTCTAATTTCAGCGCCCTACGATTGACCCCCATATCTGGCTCCCCACTCAGCAGAGAGTCTGCTTCTCCCTCTCCCTCCCCCTACTCTCTCTCTCTTTTTCTCTCTCTCTCTCAAATAAATAAAATCTTTTTTTAAAAAAAAGTAACAGTAGAAAGAAATTGATAGTCTATTTTCTAAACTACAAACTCCTCAGAATTAATCATATATATTTTTAAAGATTTTATTTATTTATTTGATAAGAAGAGAGAGGGCACAAGCAGGGAGAGCAGCAAGCAAAGGGACAGGAAGAAGTAAGCTCCCCACTGAGCAGGGAGCCCAACTGAGGTCTCCATCCTAGGGCCCTGAGATCCCAATCTGAGCTAAAAGCAGATGCTTAACCAACTGAGCCACTCAGGTGCCCATAAATTATGTTTTATAGATATTTAATTGTAGGGGATCCCTGGGTGGCTCAGCAGTTTAGCGCCTGCCTTTGGGCCAGGGCATGGTCCTGGAGTCTGGGGATCGAGTCCCGCGTGGGGCTCCTGGGGTGGAGCCTGCTTCTCCCTCTGCCTGTGTCTCTGACTCTCTCTATCATGAATATATTTTTTAAAAAAGGAGATATTTAATTATATATTGAGAATTATGAAAAAAAATTTAAACTTTGTGTAATGTATAAAGAAAACATAAGAACAGATAAACACCCAAACCATTTAAAATAATTAAAAAATTACAAATACTTTAGGAGAATCTATGGTTCCTTTCTGATTCAATCTTCTCTTCCCTACATAGTGTTTGTCCATTTTTCTCTATCTCTTACTTCCATCCAAAGTTTTGCTTCTTTTTAAATTTTATATAAATAGAATTATACAATAGGGAGCCTGGGTGGCTCAGTCGGTTAAGGGTCTGCCTTCGGCTCAGGTCATGACCCCAGGGTCCTGGGATGGAACCCTGCATTGCATTGGGCTCCCTGCTCAGCAAGGAACCTGCTTCTCCTTCTGCCTGCTATTCCCTCTGCTTGTGCTCTTCCTCTCTGACAAATAAACACATAAAGTCTTAAAAAAAATAAATAAATAGAATTACACTGCATGAGATTTTGATTTGCTTGAATTCCCCACCTTATGTTCCTGGGAATCCTCCATGTGGTTGTGTTAATTGGAGGCCATTTGTTTTTCACTGATGAAATCCATTTTATATAAACATTAATCTATTTTTTCTATGCTAATACTTGCAGGCATTTTGGTGATTTCCAATGTGGAGCTGTTATAAATAATGCTGCTCTGAACCTTTTTGTATTTGTTTCTTGATGTATATGTGCAAGACCAGATCTAGGAATGAAATTGTTTTGTTCAAGAGTCTAAATAGAAAAACAGTAAAAATTCTGAGCTCTTAAATCACGGGGAGTACATCACAGAAAATAGATTATTCATATGAGACACCCCCCAGGTGACAGAGAAGCAAAGACTGACAATACCAAGAAGTAGCTACTACCCTCAAGCATGAGTGACAACGGCAGGAAGGGAGTTTCAGGAGCTCAGATTTGGGATTCTGTTAGTAGGGGCAGGAAGAATGGTGACAAGGGAAACATGCTCTGGCTCTTGCCCTCTCTTCCCCATCAAATTCCCATTGGTAGAGCTCAGCAGGAAGACAGCTGACACTGGGGCATGAAACACTCATCTCACAAGTGGCAAACTCCTGTAACAGAGCAGGAAGAGGGTAAGGAATTAATCAGATGAAAATGGACCCCATTGCCAGCCATGTTTGAGTGTTGTCATGCTCTCAAATGCTTTTCCAAAATGGTTGTAATAATTTAAATTAACACAGAATGTGCAAAAGTATTTCTTTTGAGGGTACCTGGATGACTCAGTAGGTTAAGCATCTGACTCTTGCTTTCTGCTTGGGGTCATGATCGCAGAGACCTGAGATTTAGCCCTATATGGGGCTCTGGGCTCTGTGCTGTGCAGGGTGTCTGCTTATCCCTTTCCCTCTGCTTTTGCCTCTCTCCCAGTTCATGATCTATTTCTCTCTCAAATAAATAAATAAATAATTTAAAAGAAGAAAAGTATTTCTTTTGAATCCATATGCATACTAACATTTGAAGAGTCATTTTATTTTTTTTAACTTATGAATGGAAAATACCTGATTGAATTTCCAACAGGAGGACTTTAGGCAGGATAAAGAAAATGATATCAGTGATAATCACGAAATTGTTGAAAGTGATAAAAAGCAAGAGAGATGGGTATTGATTTATGCATAAATAAATATTAGTTGTTAATAATGTCTGATTTTTAAAATATATATATTATTGAGATGTTTGATAATAATGATGCAAAAGATGGAAGGAGGTAAATGGAATTAAATAACTCTAGTTACTAGTATTTTGGGGGAAATAATAAATATAAAAGTTTTTCCATGAGATTTATTATATGCATACTTTAATCTCTAGGATGCCACTAAATGTAAAATAAAGTAACGACTCCTTAATAACCAACAGAGGAGAAAATAATTTATTTACAGGCATACCTCAGAGATACTGCCAGACCACTGCAATATAGTGAATATCTCACTAAAGCAAGTCAAATAAATTTTTGGTTTCCAGGAACATATAAAATTATGTTTACATTATGCTATAGTCTGTTAAGTATGCAATAGCATTATGTCTAAAAAAATAAGGTAGAGGGGTGCCTGGGTGTCTTACTCAGTTAAGTGTCCAACTCTTGATTTCAGCTCGTGTCATTTTCTCAGGGTTGTAAGAATGAGCTCCAGGTCAGGCTCTGCACTAGGTGTAGGGCCTGCTTAAGATTCTATCTCTCCCTCTGTCATACATGCTCTCTATCTCTCAAAAAAAAATTTTTTTAAAAAGAAAAAGAAAGAAATGCATACCTTAATTTAAAAAAAAATTACTTTATTTCTAATGTGTTATCATTTGAATTTTCAACAAATTGTTGTTTTTTGTTGGTAGAGATCTTGCCTCAATATTTTGGCTGCTGACTAATGAGGGTGACAGGTGCTGAAGGTTGGGGTGGCTTCTTAAAATAGGAAAACCATGAAGCTTGCCATATTGATTGACTCATCCTTTCATGAACAATTTCTCTGGAGCATATGTTACTGCTTGATAGCATTTTATACCCATTAGAACTTTTTTTCAAAATCATAGTCAATGCTCTCAAATTCTTCCTCTATTTTATTAACTAAGTTTATGTAATATTCTAAACCTTTTGCTATCATTTCAACAACTTCACCATATCTTTACGAGGAGTTGATTCCATCTTAGGAAACCACTCTGCTCATCCATACAAAGCAACTCCTCATCTATTCAAATTTTATCATGAGATGGCAGCAATCCAGTCCCATCTTCAGGCTTCATTTTTGGTTTTCTTGCTATTTGCACCACATCTGAAGTCAGAACTCACCCAACATTCATCAATTAAGTTCTGATAAAGGAAATTTTCAAGTTTTAATATTTAGGGGCCCTGCTCCTAGTTTCCCAAGGAAGCTGTATTTTACTATTTATCAAGCTCAGAATGACTTCTCAAAACCTCATAGCATGGGCTCTGTTTCTGATCCAAGCACACATTGTATATCTGCTTGAATAAGAATAAGAATAAGAATAAGAATAAGAATAAGAATAAGAATAAGAATAAAAGAATAAGAATAAGAATACCAAAAGGAGAATTCCAAATAGAAAGACAAGAAAAAACAAAAATCTTCCCTGGTTCCATAAGATTGAAGTCACAGACTTGCACATACCAAAAACATGATATAAAGTCTGTAACTTTCTGGAAAGTCCTTCATCATGACGATTTTCTAACTCTTTATGTAAAACATGTATCACCCTGAACCAAATGTTTCAACCCCAGAGCACTAGCCTCCTAGTAGAGATTGTGTATCCTAGGCAGCTGTCCAAACTTTGGCTTGAATAAAACCTTTTTCTTTGCTCTTTAAAAATTTTAAAAGTTGTTTTTTTTTTTTCATTTTGAGTTGACAATTCTCTATCCTAAATAGGCATGATTCATGGTGCCCCAAAATAATTATAATGGTAACATCAAAGATCCCTGATCACAGATCACCATAACAAGTAAAATAATAATGAAAAAGCTTTGAACATTGAAAGAATCACCAAGCTGTGTCACAGAGACATGAAGTAAGTAAATACTATTGGAAAAATGGTGCCAATAAACTTGTTCAATGCAGGGATGCCACAAACCTTCAATTTGAAAAAGAAAAAAAAATCTGAGAAGTGCAATAAAATAATATATGCCTGTATATTACATTAACGCAAAAAGAGTTTTAAAAAGTATTGGGCTGGCTAAAAAATATATAGCTAGAAACCTCTAAGGTGTGATATATTGTTGTAAATTTTAAAAAGGAGAAACATGATGGAAAAAAGTCAATTCATCAGGAAGAACAGAAATATACTAAAACTGTATGTACTTGAAATAGCAACTTCAGCACATGTAAAGAAAAATTGACAGGACTAAAAGAAGTAGATGAATACAAATGTAATCATAGATTTTAAAACACTGTACAGTTTTGATAGAATGGACTAATTAATACAAGTCAGAGAAGTATAGGAATAATCTGAAAATGGGAGCGGAAGAAGAGGGAGGGGATATAAGGGAAAAGAAGAGATTATTGCACTTAATAATGACACAGACATTTTGTTTTCAAAGAAATATTTGTTCCATTTGCCAAATAGTTCTTTGAAAAGACCAAGAAAAGTGGCTTTATTTTCTTCTTTCGTTTCTTCCAAACTTAGAAATATAGAATTTTTATATCACTAAAGAGGATACCAAAATGTATGGAACACATAGAAATATAGAATTTTTATATCACTAAAGAGGATAACAAAATGGATGGAACACATATGAGAAGATGCTCAATTGTATTAGGCATTAGGTAAACAAAAATCAAAATCAAAGAGTGATACACATAAGAAATAACATGTAAGAAAATAACAATAAGCAAACAAAATAAACAGATCCTGGCAATAACAACGTTAGTGAGCTCATGAAATATACTTACATTTTGCAGATGGACCATAAATTTTTATATCACTTCTGAAAACAGTTCAGTAGAATTACTTAGGCTATATGCCCCCTGATCCAGTAATTCTACACTTAGGAATAAAGACAACAGAAATGTGTGTTTATGTTCACTACATCCAAAACTGTAAATGTTTATAAAAGCACTGTTTGCAATTGCCTTATTGGAAAAACAATACCAATATCCATTAGCATTGGAAAGGATAAATAAATTGTGAAGGGATATACAGTAATTCATCAATGTTATTTTAAAATCTATGTTTGATAACTCCAATATTCAGATCTATTTCTCTTGGATATTTTTCTGAAGGTTGAAGCTTACATACTCTACCTCTTGGCATGCCTAATATATATGACTGATTAATAAACTATTTAAATTAGGAGCTTGCATTTATCAAAATACACAAAATGATAGTGGTCATCCAAGCCAATTTAAAAAGATACAACCCATGTCATTAAAAAATAAATGATATCCAGAATATTTAAACAAATTAGCCAATAACCAGGGAGGAAATTGAAACAGTCATCAAAAACCTCCCAAGACACAAAAGTCCAGGGCCAGATGGCTTCCCAGGGGAATTCTATCAAACGTTTAAAGAAGAAACCATACCTATTCTACTAAAGCTGTTTGGAAAGATAGAAAGAGATGGAGTACTTCCAAATTCGTTCTATGAGGCCAGCATCACCTTAATTCCAAAACCAGACAAAGACCCCACCAAAAAGGAGAATTACAGACCAATATCCCTGATGAACATGGATACAAAAATTCTCAACAAGATACTAGCCAATAGGATCCAACATACATTAAGAAAATTATTCACCATGACCAAGTAGGATTTATCCCTGGGACACAAGGCTGGTTCAACACTCGTAAAACAATCAATGTGATTCATCATATCCACAAGAGAAAAAACAAGAACCATATGATCCTCTCAATAGATGCAGAGAAAGCATTTGACAAAATACAGCATCCATTCCTGATCAAAACTCTTTAGAGTGTAGGGATAGAGGGAACTTTCCTCGACATCTTAAAAGCCATCTACGAAAAGCCCACAGCAAATATCATTCTCAATGGGGAAGCACTGGGAGCCTTTCCCCTAAGATCAGAAACAAGACAGGGATGTCCACTCTCACCACTGCTATTCAACATAGTACTGGAAGTCCTAGCCTCAGCAATCAGACAACAAAAAGAGATTAAAGGCATTCAAATTGGCAAAGAAGAAGTCAAACTCTCCCTCTTCGCCAATGACATGATACTCTACATAGAAGACCCAAAAGACTCCACCCCAAGATTGCTAGAACTCATACAGCAATTTGGTAATGTGGCAGGATACAAAATCAGTGCCCAGAAATCAGTGGCATTTCTATACACTAACAATGAGACTGAAGAAAGAGAAATTAAGGAGTCAATCCCATTTACAATTGCACCCAACAGCATAAGATACCTAGGAATAAACCTAACCAAAGAGGTAAAGGATCTATACCCTAAAAACTATAGAACACTTCTGAAAGAAATTGAGGAAGACACAAAGAGATGGAAAATATTCCATGCTCATGGATTGGCAGAATTAATATTGTGAAAATGTCAATGTTACCCAGGGCAACTTACACGTTCAATGCAATCCCTACAAAATACCATGGACTTTCTTCAGAGAGTTAGAACAAATTATTTTAAGATTTGTGTGGAATCAGAAAAGACCCCTAATAGCCAGAGGAATTTTAAAAAAGAAAACCATATCTGGAGGCATCACAATGCCAGATTTCAGGTTGTACTACAAAGCTGTGGTCATCAAGACAGTGTGGTACTGGCACAAAAACAGACACATAGATCAATGGAACAGAATAGAGAACCCAGAAGGGGACCCTGAACTTTATGGTCAACTAATAGTTGACAAAGGAGGAAAGACTATCCACTGGAAGAAAGACAGTCTCTTCAATAAATGGTGCTGGGAAAATTTGACATCCACATGCAGAAGAATGAAACTAGACCACTCCCTTGCACCATACACAAAGATAAACTCAAAATGGATGAAAGATCTAAATGTGAGACAAGATTCCATCAAAATCCTAGAGGAGAACACAGGCAACACCCTTTTTGAACTTGGCCACAGTAACTTCTTGCAAGATACATCCACGAAGGCAAAAGAAACAAAAGCAAAAATGAACTATTGGGACTTCATCAAGATAAGAAGCTTTTGCACAGCAAAGGATACAGTCAACAAAACTCAAAGACAACCTACAGAATGGGAGAAGATATTTGCAAATGACGTATCAGATAAAGGGCTAGTTTCCAAGATCTATAAAGAACTTATTAAACTCAACACCAAAGAAACAAACAATCCAATCATGAAATGGGCAAAAGACATGAAGAGAAATCTCACAGAGGAAGACATAGACATGGCCAACATGCACATGAGAAAATGCTCTGCATCACTTGCCACCAGGGAAATACAAATCAAAACCACAATGAGATACCACCTCACACCAGTGAGAATGGGGAAAATTAACAAGGCAGGAAACCACAAATGTTGGAGAGGATGCAGAGAAAAGGGAACCCTCTTACACTGTTGGTGGGAATGTGAACTGGTGCAGCCACTCTGGAAAACTGTGTGGAGGTTCCTCAAAGAGTTAAAAATAGACCTGCCCTACGACCCAGCAATTGCACTGTTGGGGATTTACCCCAAAGATTCAGATGCAATGAAACGCCGGGACACCTGCACCCCGATGTTTCTAGCAGCAATGTCCACAATAGCCAAACTGGAAGGAGCCTCGGTGTCCATCGAAAGATGAATGGATAAAGGAGATGTGGTTTATGTATACAATGGAATATTACTCAGCCATTAGAAATGACAAATACCCACCATTTGCTTCAACGTGGATGGAACTGGAGGGTATTATGCTGAGTGAAGTAAGTCAATCGGAGAAGGACAAACATTATATGTTCTCATTCATTTGGGGAATATAAATAATAGTGAAAGGGAATATAAGGGAATGGAGAAGAAATGTGTGGGAAGTATCAGAAAGGGAGACAGAACATAAAGACTCCTAACTCTGGGAAAGTATCTAGGGGTGGTGGAAGGGGAGGAGGGCGGAGGGTGGAGGTGAATGGGTGACGGGCACTGAGGGGGGCACTTGATGGGATGAGCACTGGGTGTTATTCTGTAAGTTGGCAAATTGAACACCATTAAAAAATAAATTTATTATAAAAAAACAAATTATAAAAGTTATTTGATAACTGAAAATAGTAGTAAGGACATAGAACATAAAAGACAAAGAGAAAATCTGATAAACAGGAAAGATTAATGATTAGAAACTGAAGGAAATCTTGATCTTTGTTAGTAGCTATATAAAGGCAAATAGAAAATTTACGTGCAATGAAGCAAAGTTCTTATTATTATTCAATTAATCAGAAAAATGTATATACTTAGGCATCTTAAATATCTATGAAATGCAGAATGTTATCATCATTCCAGAATGTTTCCTCATTTTACTTTTCAAGAAATGTCACCCACCCTTACCACCAGGCAACCACTTTTTTAATTTCTTCCACCAAAAACTATCTTTTCTTTTTTAGTAGTTTCTATGAATGGACTTATACAGTATATACTCTTTCACTCAGCTTCATGTTTTTCAGATCCATTAATTCAGTTGCATGCGTAGTACTCTGTGGCTTTTTATTCCTGAAGAGTTTTCCATTGTGTAAATATACCAGATATTGTATATTCATTTTCCTATTAATGAAAAACAGGATTGCTAAAAGTTTTTGGCAATTATAAAGAAAGCTGGTATGAATATTCTAATATAAAATTAGTTATAAACTTAAGTTCTTAGGCACACGATTGTTGAAGCATAGAAATGCATGTTGGTTGATAAAATACTATCAGTCAAAAGAAAAATCAAAACCAAACCAAACCAAATAACAAACAAAACACTACCAGCCGATTTTTGAAAGTGGTTGTACAATTTTATACTATAGCAACAGAGTGTGAGACTTAGTTGCTCCAAATCCTTAACAACATTCTCTATAGTCTCTTTAATTTTCAAAGTCCTGGTGATTATATAATGATTTGGCATTGTGGTTTCAGTTGGCATTCCCTGACGCCTAATGATGTGGAGCTTTTTTAAAAATGTTTTTATTGCTGTATGTGTATCTTTTGTTGTGAAATGTCTGCTCAAATATTTTATTCATTTCTGTTGTATTATTTATCTTTTCACTATTAAGGTTATAGGAATTTTTGTTTTACTTGGCTGTTGGTTTTATTTCAAGATTGCAAGAACATGTGTGCTGTATCTGTCCCACCTGAGCTTTCACAGAGTTCCACCGAGCTTCTTGAATTTGTGTGTTTATCTTTAATAAATTAAAAACATTTCAGCCATAATTTTCTCAAGCTATTTTCTGCTCTATTTTCTTTCCTCTTCCTCTGGGGAAAAATAGTAGACATCCATTACTTGTTTTGATGCTATGCCACAAGTCCCTGAGTCTCTGCTCATTTAAAAACTATATTTGATCTACTTTATTCAGATTGTATAATTTCTATTACTCTGCCTTAAAACTGATTAACACTTTTTCATATTATTTCTTCTGTTAAGCATACCCAATGATCCTTTTAAATTTTATGTGTTTTTATAGAATATTTACTTGCCTCCTATTACAGTTTTATTGTTTTGCTTAGGTATCCTTCGCTTTTATTAATCATAGGAATATGTTCTTTATTTTCTAAGCATGATTATAGTAGCTGCTGTAGAATACTTGTCTGCTAATTCCAGCTTCTGGATCAGCCTGTGGCTGGTTTCCATTGATAATCTTCCCTTTTGAGGATAGATCATGTTTTCCTGTTTCTTCTTATGATTAAGTTATTATTAACTGTCCCCTGTTCATTGTGAATGATTCAAGCAATCATACTTGGTGGCTACCGTGTTGTTCTAGGAAAATGGCCATATTAATCCAAATGCCAGATTTCTCATCACTTTTAAAAGAACAACTTATATTTTTGTAAGGTAGAGACTTATTATTGAAGGTCTCTAGGAGTACATGAAATAAAAAGCACTAAAAGGGCGGCCCAGGTGGCTCAGTGGTTTAGCACTGCCTTCGGCCCAGGGTGTGATCCTGGAGACGCAGGATCGAGTCCCATGTCAGGCTCCCTGTATGGAACCTGCTTCTCCCTCTGCCCGTGTCACTGCCTCTCTCTCTGTGTGTGTCTCTCATGAATAGATAAATAAAATCTTTTAAAAAGCACTAAAATACTTTAAAGTTATCATTAATATAGCCTCTTACCATTAAATTACACTCATCTTTGCAGGTTATCTTCTTGGACAGGATCCCACCAAAACCCCTTGAGGACACCTGACATTCTGTCATCTATGTGGCCCACAGACTATACATTCTGTCTCAATAATGTAGGGCCTTCCATGGTAAACTGCTCCAGTTAGCTTCTCATATTCATTATTTCTCATGAAGTAAATAGAACATCAATTCTACTGTTTACATTGGCCTCAAACTCTATGGTATGCATGTCAAATTTTCCCAAGATCAATTTCACTCTTACATGAAGACATTCCTAATATTCAAATAAAGACAAACATCTCACATAACCACATACTATACCATGTGACTATCCTATAAGCCATGTAAGAAGTTTTTACAGTTGTGGTAAAGCACTCATAGCATAAAATTTACATCTTAACCATTTTCAAACCATGTTACTTATTGTAAGTGAATAATTCAATGGTGTCAAGTATATCCACTATATCCATTAAGGCTGAATAAAATTCCATTGCATTTATATACCACATTTTATTTAGTTATAAAAAAATAAAAATTGAACTACCATATGATCCAAAGATGTTCTCTCTGCCTCCAATTGAAGGCAGGATCTCAAAAAGATGTTTGCATGCCCATGTCCATAGTAGCACTATTCATAATAGCCACAAATGGAAACAACCCAAATACCCATTGATGGATGAATGGGTAAAAATTTAAGTGATTTTTTTGAAATATGTTTACAACACCTTCTTTCTTTGTCTAGGTAGCAGCATCTATCAAATATATAAAAATTCCTACTAAATGGAACGTTGTTCTTTACTTTCACTTAGGTTTGCCACTGGAATATTGGAATATTGTATCTGTATCATTCTTGAGACACTCTAAAGCACAAAATTGAAAGAGAGAGCAGTATGAATTTTGTATCAAAATATATTCACTTAAATAGTAAACAAATAGATTGCTTAAATATTCTGGATGTTTCAATCTTTTTATTTTGTTTTTATTTTTTAGGGAAAAAGCAGGGAGATGGGCAGAGGGCAGAGGGTGAATTTCAGTCAGACTCCCCATTGAACAGAGAGCCCCATGAGGGCCTCAATCCCAGGAACCTGAGACCATGTCCTGAGCTGAAGGCAGACGCTTCACCCACTAAACCACCCAGGCACCTCCTGGATGCTTAAATCTTAAGAACATTTACCTCAGAGTCTGGATTTCAAATCAAACAATACTAGCAGTATTCAAATATTGTATGTTGCTGCATCTATGATGTTGATATGCTTAACTCTCTTTTCAATTTTCACTTCTACTTCATTGTTAGTTTAAATTAAAAATAAATAAAACAACGAAGCAGACAAAAAAAAAACTTCAGAGCATTCTTTACTTCCGCTTTTTCTGTGTTCCTCCTTTGGCAGAATCAGAGAAGTTCCCATTAACTTCCCTTCTATGCTAAATAGATTTTACAAATTTTGAAAAATATTAGGTTTACTCAACAGGTTCTTAAAGTTCTGCTCAGCAGCAACTTCAACAATTCTCTCATCCCTTATAACTGCTTCCCACAGCCTGGAAGCTAAAATTTAGTACTCTGCTCATTTCTCCAAAATGGAAGCCACTGCTTTTCAGTTACAACAAAACTTATGTTACTATCCAAATGTTTTTCATTAGAAACAGATCTACTTTTGTTCAATCTGCTTATTTTCATTCCAGTACTTGGAAGCATAAACTTATTGCATCAATTCTGAAAGAAAAATTGATCAGGTCCAAAAAAAGAAATGAGCTATAAGATCAGTGATTCTCAGATAAAAATTGCATATTTAAATGGAAATATAGAAAACAGAGTAATTAAAATAAACTTAGCAAATAAAAATTTAGCTTAGGCACAAATAAATTTCAATAATACAACCAGGACATGATTCCATTGTTTAAGAAAAATAAAATTTAGCTGCGGTTATATTGAGTGATGAAGTAATTGACTGGATTTAACAACCAACCATTAAATTCAACTTGTTCCTGAAGATAAGGAAATTTTAAGATTTCTTTGTTTGGTTTATTGGGAGATATTAATTTGTAACACATCCTTTCTGGTATCAGTCATGTCCATCCATTCTCAAACACAAACATGCTCAACACACACAAAGTTACTATTATAATACCATCCAATGAGCAATATTAAGGAGAATACACTAGGGAATTTAACAGGAGTTACCGTTGCAAATTTGGTAAATTTGTACATTAGTAAAATGAATAAAACCACATTTGAATTTTTTATTTTGGACTGTCAGAGAGTCTTGATTAAGTCTATTTCATGATAGTCATTTTTACGTGAGGTTTTCATATGTTTTTTCCCTTCTAAGGTTGTTTTCCATTTTTATTCTATATACATTTTTTTTCATCAGAGATAGTCTTTTTTTTTTCCTTTGTGGCCAGCATAGATTGTCACCATAATATGAGATATTTTCACTTACCCTCCCTTACTGAAAAGTTCACTTTTCAAAGACCTCTTTATTCTTGTATTTTTTGTTCAAAAGACATTTGCCCTGAAGTGTTTGTTTGTTCATTTGAAATGTGTTGTTTTTTCCTCAAGAATTTGGGCCTGTCTAACCACTTTTGTTAAGTAAATTTTTCTCTAACCCTGATAATAATTTGTCATATAATAATAAATTCAAATGTGTGTTGGAGTTTGAGAATATGATTTTAATTCAGATTTTCTAGATTTGGGTTTCTGTGGCCATATTATAATTATGCCAAAAAGGCATTAATTTAACAAGAATAGTATTTGAGATTCTTGACACAGAATAATAAGTTGCAGCTTTCTAATTTTCCCTTTCTCTTTATGATATTCAAAATAGTCTATCCATATTTGTATTGTATAGGAATTCTTTCTTTTATACATAGAGTTAAATAATCTGAACTATAAGATTCAAACTTAATGAAAACATTGACTTATAAGACTCTGATTTTCAGAAATATAATAACTATAATATATATATATATCTGAAGACCGTTTTTGTTGCCTATGTGTTTTTGGATATTTCCTTTGTTATTAACATTGTTATATTAGCCAAGTCATTAATTCTGTATAATTCATATATTAAGAAGAATGCAATGGCAAATTAAGTGGTCTTCTCTCTTGTAAAATATTAATTATAAAATAGGGTGTATTCTTATCAAACAGATTCCAATAACTTGAAAGCCATTGTAATCCATGAGTAGCTAACAGAATACAAACACATTCCAACTGTCCAGTAAGGAAATCTGGGGTGACCAAGAGCTGCTAACTGAACAAAGATGGTGGTTCTCTCAGGAGAACTCTTTGTTATTATCCTCTTTAGATGAGGAAAGTGAAAGTATCATTTTTAGCTATTTTTGAAGTCTCACAAGTCCAAAAGTCATCACATATCGTAACTGAAATAATGGGAAGTAATTAATAAACTTTGCTGACTTAAATGAGTTGCCAGATGTATCTGATTCCCAAGTAAGCAGAAGAAAGGCAGCAAAAGCCTATAAAACGTGTCACAACAGTTCATGACAATTTATGTTAACAGAATCATTCAATTCCCAAAATAATGTGATTTCAGAAACATAGGTTTCATATTTTACTATTTTAAACACTTCATTTCTTTCTTCCTGAAAAATAACAATGGAATAATTAGAATCCTAAATAAATGATAGCAAATATGGACAAAATATACCAAAAGGTCTCAATTGTATAAACAAAAATTAAAATCAAAATAAAATCCTACATAGATGTTTATGTTTTCAAAGAATAACACGAAAAAATAAATAAAAAGTGATGCAACTAGCAAATATTTTTAGGCTTCAATTCTGAAAACTAATTGTTAATGTAGTTAGCAGGTTATGCCTCGATATGGATCCGTGGTGGTCACTTTAAATATAAGTGTTAGGAAAGTATGTTCAAATAAATAATCCTCTTTTCTTATGAGAAACTCAAACTTAGCCAAAGTGCAATACGTTAATATGTTTTCTAAGTTACAAGCATTTGTCAGTAAAAATACTAAACCTGTAGCTTAGTGTCAGTATAAACAATATGAAAAGCATGTTTTGTAAATATAAGATTTTTACCAAATTGTGTTTTTCAGTCATTTTCAGTCTTTCTTCCAAACAAGAAAAATACAAGTCTTAGCACCCCTCACTATCAATCAGGTTCTAATGGTGAAAATATGCCTAAAATGTTACATTGTTTTTAAGATGGCTTCACCTTAAATGGAGATTTTTGAATTAGATTTTCAAGTACTATATGATACATCCCACCTCCACAATTCATGGAGTCCAAGTTACAGATCTGGGATGGAGTTGGTGTACTGGAGTTTTTGAAAATGTTTCCCAAGTGCCTAATGTACAGCTGGGTTATGAAGCCCTGTCTGAAATAATATCTAGTAAAGTTTCTTTGCTTAAAGCAAGTACTTTTATTCACTCACCTAATAAATATTTTTTGAGTTGTACTCTAAGTAACACAAAGATGAATAAAACACAGTCCTCATAAAATAAAATTGTTTTAGTAGAAAAAAATGTATATCTACCTAATTATTTATCAGTCTATCATCAGTCAATGTTGGTAATTTCCTCTCTTGAAGGATGCAGTTAAAAGACTCTCAAGTCTCTATCTCAGAACAAAAAATAACTCTCAAATTCTTGAATGTTCTTTCAGTCCTTTGAATTCAGCATGACCTAAACTAAACACATTATCACCTGTACTAAATTGCTTTCTCTTCCTGATTTCCCTATTTTCTTAAACATGCATAACTCTTCCCATTATCCCAGTTTTATTATTTAATTGAACTTTTAGACTTTCTCATCAACTACTATTCTGAGTCAATTAAAAAAATACTTTAAGTTCCACTTCAAAAATATCTTTTAGGTAAATCTGTCTTTGCTATTTCTACTACCCACAGGAAGGTTCTTGTTCTATTTCTTAGTTTAATTATTCTACTAAGTGATCATAAGTATTATGCTTGACATTACCAACTATCATACTCCCAGAAAGTTTTAGTACTTAATGGGATCAGTTTAAATTCATGCCATTATATCTGTACTTCAAGAACCTGCACTGTGATTATTAGAGGAATGTTCATAGCCCACTAACAGATTATGAAGCCCTCCTCTTTGCCTGCATAGTAATTAAAATGAAGTTCCTCTCCCAGACTTTTGCACATGAAATCTGTGCACTTCCACAGTCTTTTTTTAATGCAAAAATATGAGTTGCTCAGAACTAGTTTATCAGAGGGCTTATTAATGATTTCTAAAATTTATTTATAAAGTAAACCAGTGCATAATTATAATTCACTTAAAAGTTTAACCCACATTTTGAAGAGCTCCTGCAGACAGTAGCTGAAACCTGTCTAAAACTCCATCTTGTATACAGATCAATATTGGAATTTCCGTAATTTCAAGGAATATAAATGTTTATCATTCCATCAGCATTATTTTCTTGAACTGACTACACTTTCCTATAGTTACTTTAAATTTGATCATATTCCTATAGTTACCTTAAATTACTTCATATTTCCTATAGTTACTTTAAATTCGATTATATTCATTTTGGCTTCATCATATCAGTATACATTTACCCAACACTTATGATAAGTTAGTGTCAAGAATTTTTTGGTAGATTTCAATGACAAAATTTTAAGAGTAACATGCTTTGGGTTTTATATTAAATTATCCTTACCATTCATTTTTTTAAGTTCGCACGGTAACACTTCCATGTTATCAGAATAGATTTTTTTTTTTACTTGAGAAATAGAATGGGTTGAAATCTATTGGCCTTGGGAGATCGTGTCCCACTCTGCAACTATAGTTATTTCTGTAATAGAAAAAACCTGGTGTTTATTGTTAAACATATGTGGGATCACATTCCAACTGTGAATCTTATAAATACTTAATAAGCATTAATTAGATAATAAGTAAAGACCATTTATCTGTGCTTTAATGAGCCTGGCAATATTAAATAATATAGTATTTACAAAGTTCTTTGCACAATAGCTAGACCACGGTGGATGCTCAATAAGTATTTGTTTTCTCTTTTTGTATGGCAGAGACTGTTTCTCAAGGTTTGGTCTTCTCTCTTCCAAAACAATACAGATATTGATTTTTAACAAGTCTAAAGATAGTTTCTAGTACTCTATTGTAAGTTTGTAAAAAGGGACAAATTCTGCCCATGGGAGTAATAACAGAAGTTGTGTGAGGAACTTCCAGGAAGTTTCCTTAAGCATAGAGAATGCATATTTCTTATCTTTCTTTTTTTCTGTTGGCTGGAGTGTTTATGTTATTATTGGAACTTGAGGAACCACATTTGGTGACTTAGGGATGGAGACCTATTGGAGAAAACAAAAACAGAACACACTTGGGATTGTGAAATTGTCAAGATAGAGAGCATGGAGCATGATTTTTACATGAAAGAAGATATATGTCCTTAATCACAATGATTGGTTTCTGGTTACTCTTAATTAAAAACAACCCACTTTGAATTTCCCTTTTTCTATGTCTGATGTAATATTATATTTCTCCCCCTTAATATATATATAGTTATATATATTTATTTACATGTATAGCTTCATAAGTAAAGTATATGTAAAACAAAGAAGTGTGTGTGTATATATATATAACGGTTACATACTAAATTATTTTATATATTATATTATAATATATTATACATATAAAACTATTCTATTCATTTTTTTAGATTATATTTCATCCTTTGGTAAGCATCTACTGAAGATTTACTATGTGGCAGATACATTTAAATTTTGTAGACACAAGAGTCAACTAGTCAGTCAAATTTCCCTCCCTCATGAATTTTATATCTAAGTTGAAGAAAATAGAAAGAAAACAAATGACTAAGGAAATTTATATTATCTGCTGATAAGGGTATTGCAAAAAAAATGAGAATAAAAGAGATATAGTTAATGTTGGGCTGGGGGAGGGTTGGGGAGGAGTTGTACTTTGAAGTAAAGAATTCAGGGGAAAAAAAAAAGAATTCAGGGAAGACATCAATAGGAAAATAATAAACTATACCATGAGTTGAAAAGGGAAGAAACCAAAATATGTGGACACATGGGGGAGGAACCTGACAAGTGTCAATTTCCTGAGTCGGGAGCACGGCTGAGAATGAAAGAAAATCAAAATGCCCTACTAAAGCTGAAAAAAATGAGTAAAAGTACAAAAGAAAGGAGATATATTCAGGAACATGAAAGAGGAAGCCAGACTCCTCACAACCCTGTGCTTTTGTTCTTGCTATTTTCCCTATCTGAGGGACATTTCAACATTCTTACTTTTGAAATTCTAGATGTCCTCGAGGTTCTCAAAATATGCTCTCTTCTAGAAGCCCATTGCTGATACCCTTATCTAGGTGCTGGCTACTCGCTGACATTATCCTGATGATTTGATTGAACTTTAATACCCTTGCTAAAGTCTGGCTTCTAACTAAATAACTCTCACCTGTTTCCTGAAGGTGCATATTAAATATATCATCTTCCATTCAATAATAATTAGCACATCAAAAATCTCATCATACTTAGAGGTATAATATTATATCCAATTTTATATTTATATATATAAATACAAATATATATATTTATACACACACTTATTTGTGTCTATATGTATATACGTGTTGTATATGTATATATATATATATCGAACCAATGTATTATTTTATTATTTTACATAAGATAATAAAAATCTAATTATCACAAATCGTTTTGTGTTAATTAGAATAATTGTTCCCTGATAGCCTGGGTGGCTTAGCCGTTTAGCGCAGCCTTCAGCCCAGCGCGGGATCCTGGAGACCCAGGATCAGTCCCATGTCGGGCTCCCAGCATGGAGCCTGCTTCTCCCTCTGCCTGTGTCTCTGCCTCTCTCTCTCTCTCTGCCTCTTATGAATAAATAAATAAAATCTTAAGAAAACAAAACAAAAAAGAAACTTAAAGTCTAAAAAAAAAAGAATAATTGTTCCCTTATATCAGGCACATTAAAATTCTAGCTAACTATGCACAAACTGCTCAGTGGGATGATCAAAGAGAAAAGTGTAATCATAGAAATTTTTTCTTCAGGCTATAAATAAGGATTAATGAAACAATTCTACCTTAAGAACACACTAATTACTTTTGTCTTTCCTTCCCTCGACTAGCCTATAAAAATATCATTAGATTCTGATTCTCTAAAAGTTTCCTCTTTTGTGAAATCATGGGTTTTAATGATGACTGCACTGTCTCCCATTTTACATACTCTTCTGCAATGTAACCTTACCATGTCCACATCCAAAGGTGGAGTCTATTTCTCCAATCTTCAATTCTCAGAGGATCCTGTGATTTCTTTACCAAATAGAACATGTAATAACACTGAGAGAGTTCTAGGCATAGCTCCTACCTGGTCTTGTAGCTTCATTTTTTATGCCTTTTGGAAGCCAGCCATCATATTCAAAGTTTACCTTTCCTTCAACCACTATATTGTAAGAAGACTTTGGACATAGAGGGACTAAGAAGGATATTATGTCATGAAGAGAGAGAAGGACAAATGGGTACCAAAGAATCCAACATGTAAAGAAGCTACTTAATTAAGAGATTCTCCAGCCTCAGCCATCCACATGCCATGTGGACCAGAGACGAACAAATCAGTTCTGCTGCTCTGAGAATCCTGACCCATTTGCATTCACCCATAAACAAAACTTCCTTCCTAAAAGTAATACTTTAATGTATTTTAAAGTAAACACTAACCTTCTTATTGTAGAAACATTTTTAAAATTAAGAAATCAGACTGGAAAGAAAAAATTCAAAAATTCCACCAAACAGATGTTAAGTGTTTTATAAACTTGGATGAGACAGATCTGTTATCATCTTTTCATTGTAACAAATTTAGTGGCTTAAAACAAGACAGTTTTACTCTTTTGCAGTTCTGGAAGTCAAAGGTCTGTGATAGGATTCACTAGGTCAGAGTCAGAATGTCTGCAGGGTTTTGCTTTTGGATGATTCTGGGGGACAGTTCCTTTCTCCAAAGTTTTCCATTTTCTAGAGTGGTTTGTTGTCTTCCTTAGCTTGTGGCATCCCACATCTTCAAAGACCGCAATGCAGCACCTTGCTTCAGTCATCACACTGCCTTCTTTATCTATGTGAGATCGTCCTTAGCTTCCTTCTTATAAGAACACTTATGGTTAGGGCCCATCTGATCTAAAAAAAAAGAAAAAAAAAAAAAAGAAAAACTCCAAGGATTTTAAGATCCTTATTAACCACGCTTGCAAAATCCTCTTTGCCAAATAAGGAAACAATCAGGGATTCCAGGCATTAGGACATACATGTCTTTGGGGGCCATTATGCAGTCTATCACAATGCCATATAATAAAACAATTTGGCTTGTGAGGATAAATGATGCTTCATTTTGAGGAAAAACTCTCCAGTGCAATCAGTGCACCAGGACATTCTAAAATTCAACATTTATTGAAAGTTTGTATTTTCCTCTTTGTATAATACTTATGATTCCAATTCTAACATGCCACACATTTCCTATAGTCAAGACAGAAACATGATATCTAATGAAATTTCCAAAGTAATTTCTTCCTGCTTTCCTCAGAACTACCTACGAAGGGGACATCACCAGTGAACTCTGTTTTCTGGCCTTCTCCTCCTCTTCACATTGGAAAGATTCATTTATTTCTTATTGGACATGAAACTCAAAGGAGATTCAAAGCAAACATCTAAACTGATCCTGCCTTCTCACTTTAAATGTATATATACATATATGTAATATGTAAATACATATATATATATTATTTTATTAATTATATATAATATATATATTATTTTCCCTCACATCCTGAAATGGGACATTTGAGTTTAAAAGGCAAGAGTTTATTTACCATCTCTCTTCTCCTGTACCATTCAGATGGATTCAGGCAGACTACAATGATGTTTCAATGCCTAAATAGATGACCATTATGTGGAAGAAAAATCAGTTAATAATCTAGCACTAAGCATACACATATATATGTTCTATAAATATTTTAAGGCTCATTCATGTCTCTTCCTGTTGAGCAGTGGTACAGAAAAATGGGCCCTGCCCCCTGAGGACCTGATTCAGTAGATCTGGAGAGAGATTGCAAATTTACATTTACCACAACCTCCTGGGTAATGTTGGTTCTGCGCATCCAGGAGCCACTGTCTTACAATCCAACCAATACTACATCTTCCAGTTCTCAGTAGGTGACTAAATAGCCACTTTTATCATTATTTGAAATGAGATTATTTCATATATGATATACCACTTGCCAAAAATGCCTTATATTAGTTTTCATCTCTTTGTGTTCAGAACCTGTTCTACAGGTAGAAAAAAAAAAAAAAAGGTCTTCATGCCATCAGAATGAACCTGAGGCTTGTAGCAAATCTATGCATTATTTTTACTTACTATAAAACCCCACCCAGAATTAGAGCCACATCTGAGTGAGACTAAAGTTCCATTGGCTTCATTTTCCCCACAAAAGTCTATCAATAAAGAAAATCTTAGACCAAACTGCTAGGATATCAGTATCTCTCTGAGGGGTGGGAGGGATAGAAACTAAGTCCATCTCAGAAAAATAACCAGCAGAGAACTGCCTCCCTCCACCCCTGTGACACACACAAACAAACACAAAACTGGTTTCAAGGTTCTATGGCCCATTGGAAGTTGAGCTTAAAATTTACTCTAACAAAACACAGAGAAGTTATTTTTTATGAATGCTGATAAAAGCTTAGATTTTCATATTTTTAATAAAAGTGAGAATGTCATCTATTATTAGGTCACGTGGACAGGCAAATATCCTATGAATTGAAATCTGCGTGGTGATATGAGAGAAACCATCTCATGAATTATTATATAACACAGATTAAGATGATATTCCCTTTAAGAAATAACCCACATAGAAGAGAACCAAGAAGTCTTCCTTCTTTCAACTATTCTTAAATTTTAAAATATAATTTATTGTAATTTTCCAGAAATGTATTCAAGCACACACAAGAGTTCTATTGCCTTTGTCCTACCAACCAATGACATACTTTACAAACACACTTTTCCTGAATTGAGCAGTTCCCTCCATTAGCCTTGCTGTGAGCAACCAATATGATAGCGATTACAGAGAGACCGTTCAATGCATTCTAATTAGTAACAAAAATCAATGAGACTTGGCACTGCCTCTTGGTATAGAGGCTATGATTTCCATTATCATGTCATTATGGTCATTATTTGGTAAGTATTGCTGTGAATTCTGACTGATTTTTCAAATCTAGAACATGGGATAACTTACTGCTTAGCATAAAAGGAATGAATCTTCGGGTGTGCTCCCTAGAGTTTCCTTCAGATTTTATGTTACAAGAGCAGGCTTGTTGCTATCTGTGTGGTAAGCAAAAAGAAGAGATTTCCATTACAAAGCTATTGGATGACAGCTTCCAGCTTGGTTTCCTGAAATGTTATGCCTCAGGGAAGCAGAGCTACTATGAATATTACTGAATGAGGAATTGCAGGAGGTGGATCATGCACACTTCAAATAAGGGACTGCAGGAAGCAGGTCATACACACTTGTGAGAGGAGATGAGAAGAGGTGGTCTAGAAAGAAGAGCTAACAGGACAGAGGGAAATCACTTATTAGGCCTCTTAAAGCACTGGGATCTGCAAACAAGTTGGAGCCTTCTGGATGGTCTGGATGCCCCAAAGGTACCACAAAGGGACTCTAGTGGGTGCTGTGCTTTGTGTCCACCAGATGGGTCTGGGGTCACTGTGGCCTCCTGTTTTCACCTATAACTTCCTGATAATGTCTCTTAGATCAATTCTAACTCAGAACTATGCAGAGTAGGGGACTGTGGGAAACCGGGTTCCGTGTTAGACACAGTGCAAAATCACCCCATGAAGCATTATTGTTTTCTACTCTCTTACTCAAGTGCATGTTTGTTCCCATGTGTAAATGTGGTTATCAGTGGCTAAATTTTGGGTTTGACTACATGTAATAAATACAAAATTGGTATGTATATATATAAATGTGTGTGTTATATATTAGTATATGAATATAGACTTATATTTTATATAAATTGACCAATAAACATGTAAACAAGATATTTTATGTTTCACGCATGGACACACACACACACACACACACATGCACACACAGTCAAAGATCAAGGCTGGTTCTGTAGGGGTCTTCTGTTACTCGTCATTTCTTTCCTTTTTCTGTTTATGAGAAAAATTCATTAAGACTATCCTTGATCTCTTGAGTGATGAGGTTTTATTTTTTGCCTGCTTAAATACGAACAATGGTAGAAATGGTAAAATGTATTTCCAGTATCTTTTAGAAGCATTGGTATATAATAACTAATTTTTGAAAAATTATTGAGGTCCTTCTTCACTTTTTCCAATTTTCTAACAGAGCACATTAAAGTGTAAACGGCCTTGGTGGAATTCTGACTAATGACATTTATAAATGAGCTTGTATTCAGCTTTGCAGATTCTAAGACAAAGTGATCTTACTTGGACCAAAGACAACACTTCAGCTAATTAAAGAAAATTAGGTAAGCAAACTAATTGGGTGAGATTTGTTATTTAATCAGGTGTGGGGTACACAGCAGGTGATGTGTACTGGCAGGGAGAATGAAGAAGATGGATTATGCTAATGAATTAAGATGTTAATTTACAACCCTAATGAAAAAAAATAAATGTTATTCTCTCATTCAGAATGCTGAAGCAAAATAAACATGCTTGAAAAGGAGCATGCACAAGTATAGGGAAAGCATAAAGCTGCTAACTCAACCAAATTTTTTTTCAATACTTAACTCCTTGTCACAGAGGAACTATGTGATCAAGGCATATTCACATTCATCTTTGAAAAATGGTATCTGGTGAAAAACATTGACCATAAAGAAACTTTTATGAATTCTCTTTCATCTAGTTCAACAAAAAAACGGTCATGATTTTTTGTTACTGTAGTCTGATCTTACAGATCAGCTTTTACACTTACTACATATAACATGATTCAATGAGCGTGTGTGTGTGTGTGTGTGTGTGTGTATTCTTAAATAGATATTACAGTTCCTTAATTTTAAAAATGAGATTCTGAAAATATGTATTGGGCACTGGGATTCAGAAAGGTGCAAACACTTCATGAACACAAATTAGGATAAACTGTATTATTTATAGCAAATTATTTATTTTTAAAAGAATAGCTGAAACTAACTCCTTACTAAATAAACCATAGGCTGGAGAAAAGCTCTATTTCATCTAATAAGAAAAGGTTAGACTTGAACTTTACTGATATTACAAAAATAAAGCTATAAGATAAAAAAAATCATTTATCATTGGACAACATTTCCATTCATGTAAGTTACTTCAGTTCCTTGTATGACTATAAAAAAATGTATAATGCTTCTTCCATTTCTCAACTAACATAATGGATTTTATAGTGATGGCTTAAAGAGAAATTGAATTTAGCATTTTAAGAAAATGTTTGGGCAAGGGAGAGAAAGTGCATGTGTGTGTTTGTGCGTGTGTGTGTGTTTGTGAGAGAGAGAGAGAGAGAGAGATTGAGAGTCTGAGAGAAACAGAGCAAATAAAAGCTGGAGAGAGAAAGAGTGAAAAATATAAAGGCATTTCTGTTTCTCATTGCTTAAAGATAAGGATTATTTTAACTATTGGGATCTACGGTCTTGACTAGCCCGTCAGTTTCCTATTCCATTTCTGATTTCCAGCAATCACAGTACCAAAAGAAATATTTTTCCTGATTAATCTTTAATACATTGTATTTCCTATATTTTCTTACTTAGGGTTTTAAACTAAAGTAGCCAGGTGGAAATGATCTCTATGGAAACCACAGAGTAACACTAAATACTTTAAAGATATCAACATGATTTTTTATTTCCCTTTAGAGTCTATGGTAAACCTACTGTTCTCTGAACCACAGTTAAGAAAAAAGGTGGTTTTTGTAACCACAGTAACTTAGAAAATTCATAATTCACAGAAATGTAAGAAATATGGGAAAGGTTCTAATTATTTTTTCCACAGCTGCTGCATACCCATAAATTCTCTGTTAAAACAACATGCTAGGGACAGCGGGGTGGCTCAGCAGTTGAGTGTCTGCCTTAGGCTCAGGACATGATTCTGGAGTTTCAGGATCGAATCCCGCATCAGGATCCTGCATGGAGTCTGCTTCTCCCTCTGCCTGTGTCTCTGCCTCTCTCTGTATCTCTCATGAATAAATAAGTAAAATCTTAAAAAAAAAAAAAAGAGAAAAGTTAAAAAAAGAACCAAAACAACCTGCTATGTTGTAGATATCAATTAATAAAGTTCTGTTTGTTATATAAAGTAAAAGATATAGTAAATTCTAATTGCTGTGATACTACAAATGGCATTTTCTTGGGGCACCTGGGTGGCTCAGTTGGTTGAGCCTCGATTTTGTCTCAGGTCATGATCTCAGAGTCTGATTTCAGGTCCCATGTTGTGCTGTGCTCTCAGGGGTGAGTCCACTTGTTCCTCTCCCTCCCTCTCTGTCTCTCCCCTGGCTCACTGCTCTCTCTCTCTCTCAAAAATTAATTAATTAATTAATTTTAAAAGATCAATATTTAAAAATACAAAATGGTATATTCTTATAACTCAAGCCTATTCTTTCAGGATAATTAAGTTCAGTACCAAGGGCTTGTGAGAACCCAGGTTTAAAACTCACCACTTAATCCTTCTTATCCCTTATTACTTACCTTTATACTTATACCATTTGCCAACCTACTTCACTACTTTATTCTATGATGTTCTCAAGTATAAGAGAAAAATAATAGCTTGAGTACCAAATCATCTAAAATCTTGTCTTAATAATTCTGAAAGTTATTGGTTCTTTGTAAAATAACTTGCTAATGACTCAGAATTGTTTTACCTTTACCAAAATAAGTGACGTTTTCTAAAAAGCCTCTCAGTGAACTATATCTTACTTTTTAAGTTGTGAAAGGACAAATCAATCATTAATTATGCTGGTCTATTCACAGGAGAGAATCTTTATCATCTTGGTTTTTGACACATAGCAGAACATTTACTTTCTGCTGAAAGTAGAGTATTTCAACTATAAAAAATAAAATAGTTTTAACTGGGTTATTTACATTTTGTAAGAAAATAGATGGATTTTTTTTTTTGTCTATAAGCATCTTAGGAAATGAGCGCTGAGTTACAGAAATTATTGTATACCCTACATGCACACATGCACAGAGCTTCAGAATTTCAGTTCTTAATTATGATAACATATGATGAGGACATAAAGTATATTACACCATTCTTTAGGTACTTTTTAACCTGAATTAATTTGCTCTTTGCAATAAGCATACGAGTCAGCTATTATCATCCTTACCTTCAGATGAGGAAATCAAGACACCATGATTAAGTCAATCACCCGATGGCATTCAATAGTCAGATGGGTTTCCAAGAATCACAACTCAAGCAGTCTGGCTCCCAAACCAGATTACATAGATGCTTATCAAATTCTGCAGATTTATTTTTAATTTAGGCATATACAGTAGTGTTGAAATTTTGTACTATAATCAGTCTGCTTGAATTAATTCATATCCACAACAAGGATAAAGATGTAGCTGTAGATACATATATACATATGCATGGAGATATAGAGACACAGACACAGGCATTGTTAAGTGTGGGGCTTCAATTTGATTTTTTGAGGTGACTAATGTAATTCATCAATTATATTTTGCATACGCACTCAGGAGGAATAACACCAATGATAAAGACATCAAAGTGCTTTCATTGATGACAAAAATCATAAAAGTAGTGCTCAGAATTTTTTTACCTTTGGACATTTTATATGTTTCTGGTCATATTTTAATCTTAGTTGTTTATTATTAATAAAATTTCCATTGGAAATGTAGAATCTGCCAATCATTTATTTAAAAAAAAAAACACAAGAGAACTTACATGGTAAAAATAAGCATCTCTTCTGATTTCATGTGTATATTTTTTTGCAACAACAAATTAGTTAAAACTTGGTAGCAAATAGGAATAAACTAGAACAAAATGCAAGCAATTTTATTTTATTTTATTTTATTTAGATTTTATTCATCTGAGAGAGCATGTAGAGAACACAAACTGTGGAGAGGGAGAAGCAGGCTGCCAACTCAGCAGGGAGCCCCATGCTGCGAGGCTTAATCCCAGGATCCTGGGATCATGACCTGAGCCAAAGGCAGCCGCTTAACTGAACTGAGCCACCCAGGTGCCCCACAAGCAACTTTCAAGCAACCAAATGCCAGTGTTTCTTCATTACAGCTTTAATAAAGCAAAATATTTGTAACTGCATTCATAGATACTAAGTGCTACAGAAGCCAGCACTGAAAGCAAAACCATCCCATTCAACGTACATTGGACTATATTTAAAATGAGACAAATACTTGTGGTCTTGAGTTTTCTTTCTAATGCAATAGGAGTTTGACAATGTAGGTAATAAAGTACAGATGGCCCTCGACTTAACAATGGTTTGACTTATGATTTTTCGACTTTATGATGGTGTACAAGCACTATGTGTTCAGTAGAAACTCTACTTCAAATTTTGAATATGGGTCTTTTCTCAAACTAGTGCTGTGCTGTATGATTTTTTCTTGTGGCACTGGGGAGTGGCAGCACGCCACAGTTCCCAGTCAGCCATGGGATCACCAGAGTTAACAATCGACCATTCTGAATCCATACAACCTTTCTATCTTTCACTTTCGGTGTAGTATTCAGTAAAATCCATAAGCTATTCAACACTTTATTATAAAATTACCTTTTTGTAGATGATTCTGCCCCCTACAGGATAATGTAAGTTTTCTAAGCCCATTTAGGGTAGGCTAGGCTAGGTTAGGATATTCAGTAGATCAGGTGTACTTTTTTTTTTTTAATTTATTTATTCATGATAGTCACACACACAGAGAGAGAGAGGCAGAGACAAAGGCAGAGGGAGAAGCAGGCTCCATGCACCGGGAGCCCGACGTGGGATTCGATCCCGGGTCTCCAGGATCGTGCCCTGGGCCAAAGGCAGGCGCCAAACCGCTGTGCCACCCAGGGATCCCAGATCAGGTGTATTAAATCATTTTTCAACTTACAATATTTTCAACTTATGAAGGGTTTATCAGGATGCAACTCCTTGGTAAGAAAAGCTAGTTAGGTTAGTGTTTTCAGACTCCAGGGGGATCACTGCAGCTTGGACGGGTCTTACACAGTAACCAGTAGCAGCTGCAAAGGATGAATGGAGCTCTGGGAAAGATGCTGTGTCTGAGGAATGATACCATTTTTAAGCAAGCCTTTTTTCTTTTAAGGCTCAGGACTTCAGGAGAAAATCTCATCTGTTTTGCAGGTGGCATTCTGCTGAGTCCCAGTCAGCACAACAAGTCAAAGCCTACCCATGGCATTGGAAAATAAAAGCAGCTAGTTAAAGCACAGGAGCCCAAGAAGAAGAAGGGAAAAGTGGAAGTGAGACCCTTTAATTTGAGGACAGATTATGAATATGGGGTTTTAAACATTCACCTGGCTTCATACGACATGGACCTGGCAGAGAGGTATGCCCAATATGTTCATCCCTTGCAGCCATCTATCCATTAAAATTGAGGAAAATTATGCAATGCCCGCTTCCATGGCCAGCAATGGAAGTGTTGCTGCTGCAGGACCAAGGCAACAAAATGCTCCTGGACTCAGTTCTTACCACCCATGAGCGCATGGTTCAGATCAGTGGTTTGAATGCTACATTTGCAGAGATTTTCTTGGAAATAATCCAAAGCAATCTTCCTGAAGGAGTCAGATTGTCGGTGAAGGAGCACACTGAAGAAGACTTCAAGGGAAGATTCAAAGCTCGGTCAGAACTAGAAGAACTGTTGGCTAAGTTGAACTAATTCATTGCAGACCCTTTCATGTCAGGACTGGTGATGTTGAGTGCCAAGGGGAAGATCTTCCTGGGTGCTCAAAGTTAACTGAAGACACTAACCTTTAGATATCATAACTACCCATCCTCATTAGCCAAGAATGCTTCCTTTCTTGTATGGAGGAGTGTTTGCTGATTGTCACCACTTTCCCTTGAGCTAACCTAAGACATCCTTCATCTAATAAAAATCTGTAGCTGAAAGAAAAAAAAAAGCTAATTAACCAAAGATCCCTAGACAAAGGAGATCAACTGATGCAATGCATGGAGGGAGAGTAACACAGAGGAATGCGTAAAAACTGGTACTCAACATGGAAGAGGGAAGGGACCTTTATAAGGTTTGAGCTTCCACTAAAGGAATCTTTCACTAAAGGATCTAAAAAAAGTCAAGGTAGGTTCCAGATTGGTTTCTGCTCCTGAGACAGGATTAGGAGAAGTGAGTTTGATCAAAGGCTGAGTACTGTTAGGAATTGAAGATGGGAGGTAAAGCAAGACAGAATGTATCATTGGTGAGAATCTCTGGTCTCTCTCAAAGAGGGACTCATTGGGGCATTTTATGGTTATGGCATGACCGGGGAGAAACAATGTTTCCTACTGACTTTTCTCCTGACCTTAATTCTATCTGTCTCCTAGCCTCATTAACACTGGGACTATTTTCTTTTCCTTTTTCAACTTAAGCTGATTTTTAATCTTTCAATGCAGGACAGGACCGTACTCTCACTCTTCCCTTCCCCTTGCTCATGCTCATGCTCTCTCTCTCTCTCTCTCTCTCTCTGAAATAAATAATATTTTTAAAAAAAGACATGAATAGACATTTTTCCAAAGAAGACATACAGATGGCCAACAGACAAATGAAAAGATTCTCAACATTACTCACCATCAATCACAAAACAATTGCTTTTAAAGATTTTATTTATTCAACAAAGAGAGACAGCACAAGTAAGGGACTGATAGGCAGAGGGAGAGAGAGAAGCAGACTCCCCACTAAGTAGGAAGCCTAGTGCAATGCAGGGCTCCATCTCAGGACCCCTGGATCATGATCTGAGCCGAAGGCAGATGCTTAACCAACTGAGCCACTCAGGCACCTTCAAAACAAGATTTTTAATTGCAGTTCTTTTTATGTTTACTTGATGAAAAGATAAGTATCATCAATTAATCTTTTTGTACATGATTATATAGAAGAAATAGAGCCAGGCAGAGTAAAATACCCATTTTGCCTCAGCTGAAACCAGTCAAAAATAGCCCATCACCTAAAAAGCAAAAGAAATAAACATCTAAGACAATATATTCCCTTGGCCTAAGTCTGTGTGATTACAGAAGTACCCAGCATGGGACCAGATGGGTTAATCTGATGGCACAGAAATGATTCCATTCTACTCCATGAAGCAAAAGCCTCACGAGAGCTTCTAGAATACTAGAGGCCTTGCTCCCCCTCTTCAATCACTCTTGCCCATGAAGGGGAAGGATGAATTTTCACTGGTAATTATAGAAAGAATAAATTGGGCATTCCCCATTCAGTACATTTCTCTTCCTCTTGGGCCTTCCTCATGCTCTCAATTGCCTGAAGGAGTTTCTAACCCTGAGAGAAACAGAGGCAAAGGAGCAAGCTGCAGGTGGAGTGGGCAGATCGACTACAGTGGCCACAGTTTGCCTGAGTTGGGGTGAATTAGATAGTACTGGGTTTGGAACTAAAGAAGCTTTCCTGCACTCAGGTATAACCTCTGTTCTATTATATCATCTGTAGCAATAATGACAATATTCTAACTTCTATCTCTTGCTTGCCCTCAACTCATTTCAATCATTGGCTCATGACTTAGGTCAGGAAAAAGTCTGATTGGTTTACCTTAAATTCAAGAGTCATTATAGAAATATCTTGCCATCCTAAGATTTTAAGTCAGACTATTCTGAGAACATTTGGTGGGATTTCTACAATTTATGTTATTTTGGCATAATCTTCGGAATTGATAAGGAAGTAGGAGAGCGAGGTAGACAAGGAAGGCAAGACAGGATATGTTAAAAAGCAAATCACCAGGTGGACAGCTGGGACTCAATCTGACTTGGACTGTTGGGACACTGTAGAACCTGCTCCTGAGCTGTCTTCCTGAGGGAAGAGGAAGCTGATGTACTTATTAACCAACTCCTTGTTAAAGATTCACTCCAGTCAAGTTCAACTCCACAGACACCCTGTCCTTTTTGCACCATGCTTGATCTGATGGCCAAACCAACCACAGATTTCCCTTTTAGTAGGAAACTAGTGGTATATTCATTGAGTGAAACTATAAGGTCCCAGGCAGATGACCAATAGCATCTGCTATGGAGAATTTTCTCCACTCCTCTCCCCAGAAGTTCTTCCACATGGAACACTTTCTAAGTGGGATTGTGTCTTATGAAGGAGTAGAAGAATATCATTTGGTTTTATTAAGAGCGTTTTAATTTTTAGGGATTCAAGAAGGACATATTAGTTCATGGACAGTTTGTTTTCTATTCATATCATAATCAAAATCTCATAGGTGAATTTTAATTGAAGTAACACTTCATTTATGGACACTGTTGCCAAAACCATTTTCGGGGATCACATTATTTGCTATAAAATGAGCAGCAACAAGAAAGGATACTTGTTGGGGAGGCTGAGTGGCTCAGTTGGTTAAGCATCTGCCTTTGGCTCATGCCATGATCCTGGAGTCCCAAAATCAAGCCCCTCATAGGGCTCCCTGCTCGGTGGGGAGCCTGCTTCTCCCTCTCCCTCTACCCCTCCTCCAGCCCGTGCTCTCACTCTCAGTCTCACTCTCACTCACTCTCTCTCACAAATAAATAAATAAAAACTTAAAAAAGAATACTTAAGTATATAGAATCAAAAAGAAAAACTAAGAATTGATAGCAAAGGAAATCACCAATGATATGTGCAAATGTATTCTTTTTTTTAAAGATTTCATTTATTTAATCATGAGAGACAGAGAGAGAGAGAGAGAGAGAGAGGCAGAGACACAGGCAGGCTCCATGCAGGGAGCCCGACGTGGGACTCGATCCCAGGTCTCCAGGATCACGCCCTGGGCTGAAAGGCAGTGCTAAACTGCTGAGCCACCCGGGCTGCCCTGCAAATGTATTCTAATGTACACATACACTCTGCCAAAACAAGTTAAAGAATCTCATTTACTAATATAGAACCAAGGTAGCAAAAACATGGATCTTGAAAGAACTGAGAACAAGAATTCAGCTCAGCATTAGCAGGCAAAACCTTAAATCTCAGCTCCCACTTTGATTAACAATGTTTTGGAAAAGCTCTGCATGGTGAGGAGTTTTCTATTCTGAAAAATAGGAAGTTTGGTTAATGAGTTTCTATTTTCCTACCGTGAAACACTTGCTGTGATTCTAAGACAGCTCAAGTCCATACCAAGTATCCTAGTAATATATTCAGCTAAAACTATTTCTCGAGCTTTCCTATGTGATCAATCAGAAGCTTTAAACAAATTTAGCCTATATTCCATTAAGGAAATTATTTGGAAAAAGATACTCACCTGAGAGTTTTGCTTTACAAATTAAAGCAGAATATTGCATCTTAATTATGAAATAATTTATTGATGTTAAGAATTAATTTAAAAATCAGAGAGGGGCACCTGGGTGGCTCCGTCGTTAAGGATCCACCTCTTGATTTTGGCTCAGGTCATGATCTTGAGGTCCTGGGATTGGGCCCCCGAACCAGGCTCCACACTCAGCAGGGAGTCTGCTTGAGAATTTCTCTCCCTCTCCTTCTGCTCCTCCCTCTGCTCATGCACGCTCTCTCTCATTCTTTCTCTCTCAAATAAATAAATCTTTACAAAATAAAAGTAAAAACCAGAGAAAATAAATAACAATTCACTTTGCCTTTAAAAATGTGCCCAATAAGACAAACCTAGTAGCTTTGCCTACAAACATTAGTTTTTACTAAGTCACCATTGAGTAAACCTAGCATGAGCCAGTATTTCAAGATATCACTCACACTGCTCTACTGGCAATGACTTTTCTCTGACATTATGAAATACAGTGTATCTCTGATCCCTGGTGACCGCAGTAGTTAACTGCTCAATCATGCCTGCAGCAATTCATTCAGTGCTTCAGAAAAATTACTCACGGATAATGTTCCCCAAACTAACTGTGTTCAAGAGACCATCATTGCCCTTGCCCAGAGAAAGATTCAAGTTGATTAAGAAGCCCATATGTCCATGTCACGATTGCCATTTTATGTGCATAGTATTGACGAAGGAAGAGGAGACAACCTGTGTCTATGAGGGAATTTTGGTTGAATTCTGACTCCTTTTGTTTATCTCATTTTAGAAATAATGTGTCAGCCACTCTAGGGAAATGCCAGTTCAGCCATAACTTTGAGCTGAAAGTTCAGAAGTCAAGGTTCATGGGAGGGTTAATAAACACCCACAAAGGTGTAGGATCAAGGGTCAGGAAGTCACTCATTTTGAGCACATAGAAACTGATAGACACCATTGGAAGATTGGTTACAAAAAAAGTACAAACTCCAAATAAAAAAGCATTAGCATATGTAGACAAGCATATTATTTCTCAGCAACACTTTCCGCCAGGGGATAAAAGCTTGAAGCTTGAAAGAAAAAAGATCAAAATGCTAATAATGCTAATACATTATCTTCTATGTATTAACAAGAATATTTAACAAGTTCAGAAGTTTCAAATAGCATACCAGATTGTGCGTTGTCATGCATCTGTATTGAATTTCTCTTCTTAGTATAAAAACTAAATAAACGAGAATGCATTTGATATAAATACCTTGTGGGGAAAAGGAAAATAAAACATTCCAAATGCAATCAATTCATTTCAAATTTAGCTTTTCTGAAAAAACCTGGTGTCTAAGTTCTTGCTGGAAACTCACTATCTTATAGCATTTCTGATATGTATGCACAAATGTATTTTGTGTGTTCTGATTTTGTCTTGGTGGTACATCCTATTGAAGAGTAGGGGAATTCATTCTTGGTAAATAATGGATATTCAATGGGGGGGGAGTAAAAATTATTTCTGAATTGTCTTAATAATCTAAATTGCTTATTTTTAATTATAATGCCTCCCCTTTTAAAAAAAGAAAAGATATCCTTATGAAGGATCTGATCATATATATTATTGTCTTGTAAGACTTCTCAACATTCTTGGTCTCATAAATTTACATCAAACCTGACCCCTAACATTTCGAAGTTCAGAGAACAGAAGCGAGACTCCTGCTTCCATCCCTCTAGGTCAAGAAAGGATTCAAGAGAACAAATCTGAAGTGACTAAGTAAGAAACTCCAAAAATCCACCCTTCCACAAAAAAAACAAAGTAAACACTGACAAAATCTTCAAAATCAATGGTTTTGGAAGTCTGAAAATTACCCCAAATTTGCAACTACTCAAGGAATGTTTATTCAAGAAAAATAGTTCTATAATAGCAACAGTGAGGTTTGTAGTTTGTTTCCCTTATCCTATCCATGCTCCTCAACTCCTCCTTTCCTCAGCTTCTCAAACACACAGCTGGAAAAACCAGCTCCCTAGATGTAACTTGAAAACAGGTCTGGAGCCCGCAAAGCTCTACTTCTGCAAGATTGTCACTACTTGACCAGTCTGGCAGCTCCCTGGAGACCACACTCGCTTGGCAGACACAGAGCTCATGTCATACCAAATCTGACTCTGTGTTTTTTATGTCAGACTGCTGACAGGTTTTATGTCTCACCTCAACCTCTTCTCTTTCTGTGTGCATCAGGGAAAGCTGATAAGAAATCTCAGGTGCCCCGTCCTTTGGTGCCGATGAGAGCTTATACCATGTTAGGCCTTGTCCATGTGTGAGCATCCTCACACTGGCTCCATCCCATTACAAGAGTAAAAACCCCAAGCCAGTCAACTTTTTTTTTTTTTTAAATCAAGCCATTTTCAGACTAACTTGAGAGGACTGCCCTATGGTCTTCAGTAAAGCCTTATTATATAAATATGAATTTTATATCCCCTTGGTATCTGTTTATGGCATCATCAGTCTTAATATCTAGAATACATTTTGTGTGGAGGGTTTGTATGGTCTCTGCGGGATGGTCTAAAAAATTGTTACTGTGAGCAAGCATGTAGATGATGACCACCACCAGGGGTTTTTCTTTTGTTGCTTTGGCTTACTAAACTGCTGTCTGCTGGTGAACATATGCTTTGAGTTACTTTTTTTTCTGGGGAATTTCCACTTTGAACCCTACCGCTGGATGCACATTTGCTTAGTTTTACCAAGTCCCTGTGATAGTTCTAAATAACCTAAGTCAGAAGTTTCAATAATTAGCCCTTAGAAACAGGAAGGCAGAACTAGAGTGGCCTGCATCTTTTATTTCATCCCACAAATATAATGGAATAATGACATATTCCAATGGACCAGGTGTCTTGAGTCCAATATGGTCATATTGGACACTAGGTTCAGGGGAAAGACTTACAGCCTATGTGATATAAGAGCCATTAGCTGGTTACATATGTGGAAGAAGAATAGTCATTGTTTGAAAAGCAACACTACAAAATGCTTTCACTGTTGCTTCTCCTTACACTTCTATCAGAACAAGATCATGAGCCTCAAGATTGTCGGAAAACAGACCGAAGTTGCCCTGTGAAGTAGACACTGTGATGAGTGACAATATTGTTTTGAGGATCTTTGATAGGCAGAAGCTTAGAAATAGGAGCAGGGCAGAGAATCCTCCACACCAAAGTATATCACCTAACCACAGAAAGGAAAGAAAAAAACACAGGAAGAAAAAGAAGCTTGGAGACAAAGGAGTAAACAAAATCACTAAAACAGAGGTCCCAGTTGGATACCCATAATTTACTATAAGACTTAATACAACAAAAAGATAAAAGGGCACTGATTGGATTTTGCACATCTAAAAAGAAGATCTGAATTAACTTTAACATGTGCTGACACATTAACTGACAAAACTTCTTAGCCTTAATTCCGGGGCTCAAGTTAGAGTTTGCCATCTGACTAAATTTTTAAAAAATGCCTGTCCCATAATCTTCTCAAAGTTTTTAAATATGGAATATAGGACTGACAAGTATACTTCACCTTAACTGCAGAAATTATTGCATTGCTTCAATTCCCCATGATTATAACACTCATTGCCTTAAAATACTTCATAGTGGGCATGGATGCTCTTGACGCAGTAAGTAATAAATTAAAATTATATTAAATCTTTGACACAAATTGACAATTGGTTTATGCCCCTCTCCCCAGTGAAAATAGTTAACATGGCCAATGTAAATTAAAACAACAATTTCCAGTATTGAAACCCATTTATAAGAACTGCTTAGAGAAGTGGTGATTATCTCCCACTGCTTCTCCATTTACCATTACAATTTTGTTTGTTTTTAAAATTGGAAAAAAAAAAGAATGGCATTTTAGAGTCAATTACTGTAACTTTAATCCCACAGCTCCATCCATTAAAACCCTGCACCAAATATTATTGAAATTACTGGCTATCCAATCAGCAAAAAGTAAAGATCTTTCTATTATAGATTTGACTAATATATTCTGTTCAGTGTCTATATCAACAGCCTCTCAGCTGTAATTTGCCTTCATCTCTAAAGAGATATTTATCTGGCTACTCATGGGTTATCTTCACTGCCTTGAAAGTACACAAATTTTTTATAGATAAGATCTTAACAGCATTCAATTTTTTTCTATGAGCTCAGATACAACATTGCATTGATGATGTTTTCATCCAAAGACATTCCTTTGGTACGATAATCCAAGACATACAAATACAAAGGAGCTCACAATAAAAGGGGGAGAGTCATCACCCACATAGTTCAAGGGCTTATCACCACAGTTAAATTTCTGAAAAGTACTTGATGACCAAGAGCTTCATTCTGATGCTGCCAAGAAAAGCTATTGACCCTCTCAACACCCACTATATCAAAATAACCCCAACATATTTTAGACTTCTGGGGGACTCTGGATGCAACATAGTTTCCTTATTTAAAAATTTTACTTACGTTAATAGGTAGCTCCCAACAAAAGTTTCTAGAATCTGTCCAAATTGGAATACAATAGGCACAAATATTAATGTTCCCCAGAGACTTTTCACTGTAGAAGCTTGGCCAGCCTCCTCACATCTCCTGGCATATCTCAGTCACCATGATGGCCTCACGCTGTCTATAGGATTGTACTGCAAGATATTGCCACCCTTATCCCCATCTATATGCCAGTAGAACAAAAATTGATTGCCACAAACTGAGCCCTTCTGGGAACAGAGGTTCTTACAGGCCCTGGGCCTGTGTCTGACATACAGATAGATGCTCATCTTACCTTGGGTCATGGAAGCAATACTTCAAAAGCTCAGCTAGCTATGCACAACTCCTGAAGACTCTCTGTTAGAGGATGGAGCCAAGGCTGAGCCCTCTGTCACATTCCATATTCCATATGTGGGAAAGAGTGACCATCCCTATCCTCATGGCCTTATAGATGCCCCAGTGCTGGAGGACCTCATCCTTCTCCCAGACCCCTTGACCACCTAGGAAGAATCTGAGATCAACTGAGTAAAAACAAATGGAAGTTCATATACTACTCATGGTATCACCACTGTCACATATGACAAACCCAGTGAAGATTTGCTGCTTTTCATTCCTTAATTAGGATATCCCTGATAAAGGACAAGACCCAAGAGTCAACACACTTGGCCAAACTTATTTCAGTATTGGATACTCTGGCCAACAACCAGTATCACCTGAATATTTTTACAGAATTTCCAACCATTAACAATGTTCTGCCTACCTGGTCTAGCTAATGGTAGCAACAACAATCTCTGACCCAAGGAATCCCTTGACTCACAAAAACCCAACATATAAATCACAGTCACACATATCTGTTTATGGCTTTACTTGCTTACCCCTTTCAGACTCCCAGATGTTGGAAATAATGTTAGAGAAACAATCCATTGCAGTTTTCCATCTACCTTTCCTTACTTAATAGGATGATGTATTTTTCACCCATGAAGATGAGACCCTTCCTCCAGAGGTCATGTAGAATTTTTATTAGTCTAGAACTCCATTTTTCAATTTTAATAGCTGAAGTTTTCCAAATCACATGGGTCATCCAACACAGGGCAAGAGGTCTGCACTTCAGAGCTATTTAACTTTTCATTAATCTTTATCCTAGTGTATGATCTTTTGGGAAAAAATTAAGTTAGTGATGGTTTATCATAATTTCTTCCTTTGTAATGTCTTTAGTTGGACATGAGACTCCACGGCCTAAGGAAATAATGTCTGTGGCTCTTTCTTTTTAGGTCAGAATATGCATGCCCTTTTAGCAGAATCAGCTTTGAGTGCTAGAATTTTTTCTAGTATTTGTTCTATCTCTTAACACCACCAATAAGATGCTGTGTTTATTTTGTCAAAAAATTTAGTTATTCTCAATGAAAGGTTGAATCGAACTACTTAATACTCTATGAACTAATGCAGAACCATAGCCAATTTTATGTTCCATGCACAGACAGATTCTGAAGTAATCTTATTCAAATGTAAGATGTTGGATTATTTTCTTATGATGAAATGACAAAATGTTGCTGTAATTGTAATAACTCAACCAGATATTTTTCACCTTTCATGTGTGAATATCACATGAAGGCATTTCTCACCACTTTGTGAATCCTAAAATACCTGGAAATTTAATGTCATTACACTTCTCTATCCTTGATGAAGTTCTCTATCCTTGATAACCAAACAGGGTTTACATTTTAGAGATGAAAGATGTTTGAGATAGACTATAATGACATTTGCAATCTTCCTGTCTTTCATCTATGTCTTACAAAATTCCTTCATGAAAAACTGCACAAAGCAATCACCAATGAATTTATTTAAATTTAAAGATTCTTATATGTATACATAAGTGTATACATTAATGTTACATATACACTTACATATATTTATATGCATATATATGCATAATATTTTTGTTAAGTAACTAAAAAACTTCAGAACCATCTAAAGTGAAAGTTCTGTGGTTTATTTACATAACTACCTATTTATAGGCTCCATATAAATGAATCAAAGCAGCAAAATATATACCCTCTATGTATAAGGAGCTTTATTATTTTTTTAATAAGGAGCTTTAATACTTCTCTGCTCGTTTTATAGTATCTATTTACCTTTTCTAATCTAGTGAAATTCTGTAAAAGGAAACTCATTTTCCTTTGTAATACAACTGATTAGGCTTCTTGCTTAAATATGACTAGATAAGTCTATAGGATATTTTATGAAGGTCATCTAAATTCCACTAAGCAAATTAATTAACATGGGTTGGCTGGTTGTTTGTGAAGAATTATGAACTCCATATTTTAAGATAATTGTTAAGAACTAGACATTTACCCCTTGTTAAATTAACAGATTTGTTTGAGAAATTGTAATATAATAGTTACCCATTCAGTTATATTCTGTAATTGTTTTACATTGCATAGCTACTAACATTAAAAACCACTGAAACAGGCTAGCTAAATCAAAGTCCCCTTATTATGGAAAGGAGAGTTTTTTTTTTAATTTTCATTTACTGCACTCAGAAATACACTTATTAAGTTTTTACCACTTGAATAATATTGCATTTTTATGATGAACTGAAGTGTACCATTTCAATTTTCCATTTTGATAATTATTAAATATACTCTCTCCTATGATGGAAAAACAAATTTTGAATATTTCAATTCTCATAACTTTAAAAATACAGCTACTATTAATCCTATCATTTTTAGGACTTATTAATCTCTCAAGAAACAAAAAAACTGTTTATCTTTGTATTGTTATTCAAGAAATGATAAAAATTGGACACTGATACTGAATTGTTAGGGAATGAATCCTAGATATCTTTGCCGCTAACACCATACCCTAAGTGATCTGTGGCAAAATACATTCTTTAATCAAACATTTTTAGGGGATAATTGCTCGCCACTTGTTACAGACTAACTATTTGTGTCCCTCTACAATCCATATGTTAAAGTCCTAAACCCTAGTATGATGACATATGGAGATGGGCCCTTTGGGAAGTAATCTGGTTTAAATGAAGTCATGAGGGTGGGATCTCATTATGGTATTAGTGCCTTTATAAGAAGATAATGAGACCAAAACTCTCTGTCTCTTTCTCCATGGGAGAATATGGAAAGAAAGCAGTCATCTCTAAACTAAGAAGAGAATCCTCACCAGGAATCCAACCATGCTGGCACCCTGATCTTGGACTTCCAGGCTGACTGACTGATGTTCTAATTCTTTATTATCTAGAATCTATTTTGCATGTGTGAATAAATCAAGTACTCCAAAGAACAGTTTAAGAGAATGTATACAAATATAAAATGCTATTTACTAAGAGTTTAATCATATAGTAGTAATATGATAAAGTTGATATTTTTTTTTGCTGTAGTTGTCCTTACAAAGATGAAATTGAAGAAATTGTAAACATGAATACATTTTAAAAATAAAATGAACAGGGGTACCTGGTTGACACAGTCAGCTATGTGACTTACTCTTGCTTTCCGCTCAGGTGGTGATCTTAGGGTCATGAGTCCGAGCCCTCATCAGGCTCCAGGCTCAGCCTGAAGTCTGCTTTCACATTCCCTCTCCCTCTCCCTGCCCTTCTTGACTGTGCCCGCTCTCTTTCTCTCTTTAAAATAAATAAATAAATCTTAAAAAAACTAAAATAAAAATAAAATGAACATAAAGAAAAAACAGAATTAATCATATCAATATATATTAATTGGCTATTTTAATAATGTCCCTAAAAGATAAGAGCTTAGGGGAAACTTGAGGGGGAATATTGATTTACATGGCAAAGCTATAGCTATATGGAGCATTCATTCCAAGTTCTGGCCTTTTTAATAATAATGTATGCCAATCAGATTAGCCCTTTTTTTATGAAGTATGAAAGGTTATCCTTAATCCAACAAGAATAGTAGTAAGGTGAATAGAATCCCTATACACACACACACACACACACACACACAAACACACACACACATTAGTAATAATAATAATAACTTCAAGGTCACAATCCTAGAATCTGTGACACTTATATGGAAAAAGGGTCTTTGCATATGAAGTTAAGAATATTGAGGTAGAAAGATGATCCTTAGGTAGGTCCCAAGTGTCACCACAAGTATTTTTATAAGAAGGAGGCAGAGGGAGCCTTGACTACAAGTAGAAGAGAAGAAAGCCATGTGATAGGAGCAGAGGGAAGCAGAGTCATAGAAATAAAATGTTCAGTCCCTGATTTTGAATGGAGGAAGGGGCTCTAAGCCATAAAGCTCTACTGAAAAAGGCAAAAAGTGGTTTCTACCCCTAGAGACTCTAGAAAGAGCATAGCCCTGACAATAGCTTGATATTAGTCCCACAAGTCTCATGTCAGACTTCTAGCCACCAGAACTGTCAGAAAAAAATCACTTTTGTTTTCTTAAGCCACCCAGTTTGTGGTAATTTGTTACAGCAGCCCTAGGAGAGTGATGCAACTCTGATGGGAAATTTTCCACTACAATTCTTCCTTGGCTTATGATGGAGTTATATCCCAATAAACCCATCATAAATTGAAAATATTTAAGTCAAAAATGCATTTAATACTCCTAACCAATTGAACATCATAGCTTAGACTAGCCTACCTTAAATGTTCTGAGAACACTTACCTTCACCTTGCAATCAGACAAAATCATCTCACACAAAGCCTCTTTTATAATAAAGTGTTGAATAGCTCATGTAATTTGTTGACAGTGAAAAACAAGTTGGCTCTATGGGTACAGAATGGTTGTCAGTATATCAGTTGTTGGTGTTGGTGATCCCATGGTGTTCTGAGAGGCCCCGCTCACTGCCACTGCCCAGCATCAGACGAGAGGATTGTTCTGCATATCACTAGCCCAGGTAAAGATCCAATTTCAAGATCTGAAGTCTGGTTTCTATTGAATGTATATGGCTTTCACAGGATCATAAAGTCAAACCATCATAAGTCAAGGACTGGCTATAGTTGAAATATATCAAGCTTTTAGAGCTACAAGTTTTCCCACCACTCTAGTAAAAATTTTAGAAGCAATACCACCTGTTCATTGTTTGTCCTTAAAATAGTTTCATCAATCTAGAACATTTTTCCATGGACAAATGCATTTGAAAAATATTCTGAAATCTACTTCTATATGAGAGAAGTTAAATGTATGTATATATTTTTAAAATTTTATTAATCAGAGTTGAAGATGCTTAAATCAACATCTATCCTCCTGAGCCCAATTTTGAAAGACATTTTACATTATGCGCTGGAAATCCTCAGAACCTGAGATGTTTATTTAGGTAAAAGTGGTACTTTTCCCATGACAAAGGTTATTCTGTTATGTGACAAGAAGTACTCACAAAGTATTCAACGACCCATTTCTTTGAATTACTGCTTCACTCAAAAGCAGTAAATCTCCTTGTATTTACAAGGAAGTTTCAAGCAACTGACAGGTTACTATTGATCCATAGCTCCAAAGTCATTTATGATTGGAAAAGTGTCCACAGTGCTCATTGTAAGAACATTATCAGAGTGCATGTAAGACCTGAGTTCTTTTTCTCTTCTTCTCTGATCAGAGCATTAGCTTCATCCCTAACACAAGAACTCATAGTTATTAAGGGTTTCCTATACGTCAAGCCATATTCAAACATTTTTACATGTACTTATTTCATTCGATCAGTCTTGTAATGTCACTAGGGGTTATGTTACAACTACAGTTGTACTATGAGGAACAGAGAGGTTACAAAGCTTGTCTAAGGATGCACAGCCAATAAGTAGAAGAGCAGTTTATCTACAGAGGCAGTGTCCTTAATCACAATGTCACTGCCTCTGAGTATCTGCCAGCTGCAGATGCACAAGCCACTGCTGACAAGCCATCCAGAGCCCCTGAAAATGCAAAAGGATAAGTACCTTTTAGCTGATGCCAAACAGGTGCACAATGCATTTCTGCTTACACATACATTTTCAGGCATCCAATATTTATACTATAATGAACTAGACTGACAGGCCACATGTTAGCATAACCCTCTCCCAAACTGCATATTCTCTACTTATAAAAAATTCAAAACATTCATCTTATGTATAGAGAATACAAATTTGGTCTTATGTATAGAGAATACAAATTTAGTAAGATATAGTCTGTAGTTTTCACCTCTAAAGAACTGTAAGCTTAATATGTAATCTAGATATGCACACCTATCTCTAGCAAATGTGTAATTGGTATTATCTAACCCATAAGTTCAGGGTGAATATTTCTCACTTTTTAAAAATATATAAAATTTAAAAATTTTATTTAAAATTAAATTTTAAAAGGCTTTAAATTTAATTTATTGCTACAATAGTAATTTTGCAAATAAATAAATAAATAAATAAATAAATAAATAAATAAATCCTCTCTTGAGTTTTCTAAATACCCCTGGGTTTACAAGGCTCATAAATCAGAGCCACCAGAACCAGTTTAGTAAAAAATACACACCTCAGCTCAGTAAGACTGAGTTAGTTTAGGCAAAGGAGTGCTGCTGCCTCTCTGTTTTACATGATATCACTATTGAAACTGCCTCTACCCAGTCGAATGCATGATACATATCTTCCACATTTCAGGATCCCTGCTTCAATATCTCTCATAGGTATTGAAGACAACACAATTTCCTCTTTCCAAGTTACTTGCCCAAAAATGCCTCTTTCTTAGGCTTCCAGTATGGTTGGGTAGTGGGGAGGAGTGGGGGGAGAATTGAGAAATGGTTACATAGTCACTGATTCCTAACGTTTCCTTCTAAGTTAAATAGTGCCCATTAGCTTGATCCTCTTTGTATCTTTCTTCTCCTTTGTTTAGTTTCCCTAAGGGTATATGTATTTATGCATGGATATGTATGTATGTATGTATGCATGTATGTATCTACTTATTGATTATCCATCTAATACATACCATACACATATAACTGGAATACGTATTCCACTCCTTTCCCCTTCTCTTTCCTTTGATATTTGTTAACTTAAGGATGTTATGTATTTTTCAGTTGCTTTGGAGACACAATAAACTTACAAAGTACTTTGGGGAAATACCTACACCAAGTCCACTAGTCTAGCCTTTCATTTTATATAAAAGTATTTAATTTCCATCTGCTTTTCTTTGGATATTTTTCAGCTTATTGATAGCTATACTCCTGACTTTTTAAATAACCTTGTAGATGTTTGTTTTTAATTTTTTCCCATAATTTCCCTCCCAATTCTTTTTATCATATTCATGTATAATTAGATATTTATCTATCTATCATCTATCTATCATCTATGTATCCATCTATCTCATTTTATTCCTAATGATTGATGTTTGACATTCTTCCCATCTCTGAGCTACAGCTGAAGAGTTGGGCATGTTGTGTTTCTTCTGTATCTTGAGAATTAAGTACATAAGAGAAGTCAGAGAATGACTTATCTGGGCTGAGTACTATCTTGTATGGAAGAACTGTGTTCAGATCTCCTTATGAAATTTTGTGATCTGACTATTTTTAGGACCTCACAATCTATCCTCTGTTGCACCCCTTAGAAAATGATTTTAAATGCATTTAGATCTAAATTGTCATTAAATCATTAAATTTTATACCTTCATCAGATTTCTTTGATGTTGTTGTTACTTGGTTAAGTTTAATTGTTTCTTCTATATGCTATTAAGGTTGGAATATTCTAGAATCTAGCTAGGTAGTCAATGTAATCATTGTGAATATCATCCATTAAGATTATAGTCACAGACTAAATAACTTTTAGTGGCTGCATAACATTCATGATTCTTAAGATAGAGATTTCAAAGCACAACTGAATAACTTAGATGCATAAACTCAAAAAGCTGAATCAATATATTTTATTTTAATTGCAAATACTCCTTCTGTGTCATTTTGGATGATCTCTGAGAAGGAACCACCACAGGGTGAAGACTAAGCTTCTCCAAGTTCTTGTTGAGTAGACTCTGGAGTCTCACCAGTCAATGTTACTATTGCTTCTATTTGCCACATAATGCAGATTCTGACAACTGATTTACTGCTGGTACAGATCCCTGAGCTGGTTAGTAAAAATGTCTGATGGAGATTGATGCCAGTCTCCCAGCACTTACATTATTAGAGTGTTTCCTGAGGCACAGCTTTGATAACTTGATTGTTCTGTGCTCTGTATAGTCATGACCCAAATCATAGGTCACTACCAGGTCTCTTGTACCAAGCTTGGTTTAAACTAACGGTACTCAATAAGACATGATTTTTCTACCTCAGGAGATATTTGGTAATGTCGGGAAACTTCTTGGTTGTCACAGTGGGGCAAGGGTTGCCACTGGTATCTAGTGTGTAGACCCCAGGGATAACCATTAAACATGAAATACACAGTACAGCTTCACAAAACAGTTACCTGGCCCAAAATGCCAAGTCGGAAAGCTGAAAAACCATTGTTTGAAAAACATTGTGGACCCAATGCCAAACCTCCAGATTCCAGTTGACATCCCTTTTCAATATTGACAACACCAAATGTCTGATTAAATAAACTCCATTTCCCAGTCATCTGAACGACCTAAACTCTTTCATTAGTATAGTTAATTTGACATTCACATACATCTCCAGTTCTTCATGGAGAGAAACAATTTTTACTAAAGGGTTAGTTCCCTTCTGAGCTAACAATGATTGAAGAAGCCATCTGGAATTTTTCTCTCTAGAACAGAAAAAAATGGGGAAAAATTATGCTGAGAGTCCCACTACACAGTGATGGAAGAAAGAAATAAGCATTAAAACAAAGATGCAAAACAAATACTTGAAGAGTACATTGGGAGGAGCTCATGTTTACTTAACCCGATGTTGGATTAAAACTGATTAGAATGAGAGTGATCTAGCAGCATCATGACTTTGTAACCCTCTAAGTTTGACGCAGCAGCTTCAATCCATTGCAGAAGCTGTTTTAGCTTTGGTTTTTAATAAAATCTTTGTAGGAGGAGCAGTCTCAGCTCAGTTACAATGAACATCATCAGCAGTGGTTAACTATCTTTAATACTGTAACAAGTCCTATATCTGTATTTGCAAGTTTCTGTTCAACCTTTAAGTCTCTCTAGCCTATTCTTTTTCAACCCAAAATTCTCACTCCTTTTCCACCATAATCAGAGAGAAGTACATCGGTGGAGCTGAAATACTGTGAGTGGGAGTTTTCACAGCAGTGACCTATAAATAACAGCTCTTTTGATCCTGGGACAGTAGAGGTTAAATCAGAACAAAGGAAAGAAAATATGCTCCTGCCTCCCAAGTTGCATTTAACACTATGGGTTGCTACAAGGTTTAAAATTTCATTGAATAGGAGACTTATTTCCTAAATTCTGTAATTTAAATTCTGGTTATACTATTGAGTTATATGTATAATATTACAAAAGATTTAAAATAATAAACATTAAAAATAATAAATAAAATAATAAACATTTTAAAATTATCTTTGAATAAGTTAGATAAGCACAAATACTGATGATCATTTTATAACAATCAATTCAAAATATTATTAGTGAAAGATTCTTTATCTTGAATATTTAATTTATATTAGATATTAAGTGTTTCATGATGAAAGAAACTCACATTAGGTAGCAAGCTTAAGAACATAAACTTTGGATGCCTGAATGATGCAGCTGATTAAATGTCTGGCTCTTGGTTTTAGCTCAAGTCCTGATCTCAGAATCATGAGATTGTACTCTGTTTTGGACTCCACACTCAGCAAGGAGTCTGCTTAAATTTCTCTCTCCCTCTCCCTCTGTCCTTCCCCTCCATGCCCACTCTCTGTCTCTCAAATAAATAAACCTTAAAAAAAAAAGAACATAATTTAACCTAAAGTGAAGATTCCACTACAGTCTGTAAGGAATTTTGATTAATGTCAGAGACAGAGCTTTAAAAGATTCCCAATAACCCTCTTAAGTATAGGCAGCCTTTCCTAGAGCTCTATCATTGGGCCTATTGAGATAGAGGAAATTCTAAAGAGGATCTCCTTTCCTGGGTTTCCCCAAAGGAAGAGAGGAAGCTAACATTATCAGATAGATATTGAAGTATTTACTGAGATTCATTTAGCATGACGCAGCCTTACAAAGGCCCAAATGCAGACTGCTAATCTGCACTCATCCTCTCTCAGTTCCTAATACTATGAGCACTAAGACCTCTTAAACTGATGTATCCACAGAAGAAGCAATTTTGAAGAGCTTTACTGTGTTTCCCTGTGCCTTCTTCTTGGCTCTTTCTGTCCTGTTTTACATACTCCAAATGTATGTTGTAGGGGAGTCTCCTCAACCTAAACTTTCAACAGAATAAGTCATTTGGCCATACAGATAAGATCGACTGACTGTCCCCATGGGGCAAATGTGAGCTGACAGTAGAATAACCCCTCCTAATCAGTCTGAGAATGAAAGCATTGAACAGAAAAAGATACTGAAGGCCTATCATCAGCTGAATAATTCTTATAGTGATTACCGCAGACATTCCAGAGAGTTCAGAAATTTTGACCAATAAAGCCTTTGAAAAACATTGCTCTTAGACTTGCAAAATCTGTGAACTCAAAATTAAGTCATGTATGTATAATTTTAGGGTAGAATTACACAATCCAGCAAATTATCAAGCTGACCCCCTGCCAGAGTCTATGGATCATAGGTATGGTTATTTTATGCCAGATAAGAAATGGACCACTTGCCCTAATGAGAATGAGCAACCACTGCCCTATTTCCACTTCCAGGAGCAAAACAAAAAGCGGGCATGCCTACCTCCCAACCAAAACAGAAAGTCAAATATACTATGTGCTTATTTTGACTGTAAAACTAAATCCTGGGGTTGCACACTGATTTAGCTAAGGAAATTTAGGTAAAGGAAAGTATGTGGTGCTTCCAGGTCGTGTGCAGGCACAGCTTATCTTTAACTAACTGGTGCAAGATTTAAGTACTCTTGAAAACAATATCAATTTATGTTCTAATTTTATACTCCACAAAAAATAATTAATGTAAATTAAAGAATTAATCTTTAAAAAATCAAAGCATTAAAATTCTATGAAAATATAAACCACCTCTCTTATTCTGAAATATGAAAAGATATTTGAAGTTTAAATACTCTAGTAAAAATAATCACAAAGAGAAAACTGGTAGACTCAATAGTAAACTGGTATTTTTTCCATATCTTCATTTTAGCCATGGAGAACGGATCATTAGAGGCTTGGGCAAAATCATATGGTCACTTGAGTCAGAATTGAGATGAACACATTGAGCAGTTCATAGAAACTGTTCCTAGAGCAATTTCTCAGCTTTCAGCAGGAATGAAGCCCTGCCCTCCAGTAAACATTCTCATCACAGCTGATCACACAGCACAACCAGAGACATCAGCAGTGACCTAGACCTGAATGCAGCATACCGGCTGACACTGCAACCTAGAACCTTCATGACAGCTGGGCCACCCAACATCAGCTTCCTCATAAAAGCAATTAAATTTCACACAGAGCAAGCCGAAGCTGTGACAGAATCAATGCTATTAATTATTCAGTGAGTGGTGCAGAGGTGAATCACAGAAGACCAGCAAGTTGGCTATGTTTATCATCAGGCATCGCTGGTAATTAAATTTATTTTTATAACGAAATTTAATTGTATATATAGCAAAATATTAAGTAGAGTAACAAGTAAAATGTTTCAGTCTGACAGTAAAAAGAGCAGACCTAGGATTCCATTAAACAGCTTTCTGAGGATGGTGGAAAACGACTCATCTTTATGATTCCGTTAATTTCAGAGGTCCTAAAGTTAAACCCCCTGTAAAGCAACAATTTTTATGTTGCAGTTATGATGTTCTCTTTGATGATAAAGCAGTATAATGATGCCCAACATACTGAAACAGTTATGAATTTCCTATTCCTTTTTATCTCAAAGTCTTATATCCCATAATTGTATATACATATGCACACGCACACATATGCACACACATGTAGATATACACATACACATATCGACACATACATGCACATATACACATATACACACATACATGTGTGCGTATATACACATATATCCATCCATCCATCCACACACACACACATATATTTATATTTGTAAATACATTGACCCTGATCTTAATCCTTTCTGTGTAGGTTTCACAGATTGATATTGCCTAATTATCTCATGAATAGATCATTGCCAGATACAATAAGGGACTTGTTACCCATTATCTAGCACCTGAGGTAATGTGCCGCCATGTCTCAGTGGCACCATGATGCTGACTTTTATAGACATCTCTTAAATACCACAAAAGGCTTCTAATCTCTATTTAAACTTAAACATCCTTAACATGTTATTTCCAAGTAGAAAGTATGTTTCTACTATTTTTCTTTAAAAGCTGATCTGGTTTTAAAATTTATTTTTTATGAATATCATTATTATGTTTCTTAGAATAGTTACAAGCAATGTTTCTTCTTCATAATTACAACCTCACTGAATTTAATGGGTGCTTGCAAGACGGGCTTTTATGTATTTTCCTGACTGAGCAGTTTTGAGGGTTCTCAAAGCAGAAACACTGAAGCTGAGAGGAAGCAGGAAGCCTATTGGATACCTATTAATGAAACAAGACAGAGCCCTCCTCACAAATGCCCATGGTCACATCCACAGAACATTAAAAATGGAATCATTTGTTTTTTAATTTTAAAATTACCTGTTAATTACATGTGTATGCCTAGGTGCCTAAGAGCAAGCTTGAGATAAACCTATTCTGAAACACAGCCATGCTGTGTAATATTTTGCATTTGTTCAGAAGGACTATACTTATAATGTATATATGTTTACATATATACATATGTGTTTGCGTAAAGAGAGGCAGAGACCAGTGCAAGAGATAGAGACAGAGAGAGATCATTCAAAAACAAAAACAAAAACATTTCTTCTCAAGGGAAAAGCAGCTATGTACTAAGTATGCTTCAGAGGTAAAAAAAAAACAGCTTGGAGTTGGAGACTAACAGTATAGTGCTCATTATTCAAATTTCCTTTGGATGTACCAAGAGTACTAATGCCTCACCTTAAAGAAATAGGTTTGCATTCAATGAATGAAAAGCTTTAGAAAACATATTGTATTAGCATCACTATGGGACTTTGAAGTTATGCAATAAAATTCTCCCTTCAACCCCTCCTCACCCCCTTTCTTGACCCTGGTAGAACCAGGAGCCATGCTAACATTTTTAGGGCTTCCACAGAGAATGCCCTCAACTGAGACATTGGTGCCAACTGCAGGCACTAGTTATATTGGCTCAAATGACAGCCTGGGCAGCATTATCCTAAATCCAACACCTCTACCAGGTATCAGTACATTAGCAGTTACTCGAGGCATACAAAACCACAGGTGGAATAGATGAGGATACTGGCCACAAAATATTCACAGAGAATGATGTGTGGGGAAGATTTGAAACAGTCCCTGGAGTTTCCTGGATTGATCTGGGATGCTTTAGGTGGGGCTGTAATCTCCATAAAACAAGTGGGAACAGAGCCAGAGAAAAATGTTTTTGTGAATATAATTATCTATGTAGTTTTGTATATAGTTTGAGGTTTTCCTGGTCATACTTTACCTTCTCCTTAGTCTAAGGGCCTAAGAGGCCAAAAGTAATATCAGAATCCTTCTGTGTGTGTATGTGTGTGTACATGTGTGTGTATGCATATATGCTCCTATGGCATATGCAACTTTTATCACACAGTATTTGTAGAAATGTTACCACAGTCTTGTATTACGTGCTGCTAATTTATTTTAAAAAGGCTATCCATTGGATTTAAACATAGAATAGTAGCCATTAAGTTTAACGTGAAGGAAATGTTTTGTTTTGATTTTGAATTGATTGGAAAACAAGCATCTATTGAAAAATACCCTTTTGGACAACATACTGTATTTTCTAAAGTTCCCTGATTTTCTTTGTTTATGGCATCTTTAGTATCTCAATATTTTTTCAACACCCTAGGCCTAAGGAAATACTTTACAGTCCTATTCACAACGGTTAAGCCCAGCAACTTAATAAATATTTATTTCTTAACGATTTAACACCTATTGGTGTAGAAAAACTTCTCAAATTTTCAAATCCGATTGGATGACCTTTATTTTTTTTCCACATAGTTTTTGTCACAGTACTTGCCTTTTAATTTGGGCATCACTGAAAACCTGGTTTCACAATGATAAAACACCATAGAGAGGAATGTAGTGATCTGTTTAAATTATGAATAACGTTGGACGAAGCATTTTGGTAGTTACCAATAGATGCCACCGCCTCCCTCAAAAATTTAAGGTAATTTGTCATTTGATACAACCTTTTGAAACTTTATTTTTTTTCTTTTTTTTTTCCTTTTGAAACTTTAAAACAATCCTGTGACTTCGCTGTACTATCCTGAGTAGGCTTCTGTGGCTGATTCAGGGAAAGCAGATATATTTAAAAGAAAATAAAAAATATCGGAGTAAAAATAGAGGAGATCTGGATATACATGCTAAAATGTTTACCAAAAAGGGAGCACTGTCAACAGTAATACTTGTCATTATAGACAAAAGCCAATGAAGCTTGATGCTATCAAAGTTAAATGTACAGTGAATAAAAAACCTTAGTATCGTATATATCATTCTAGGCCAACATCTGCAAGCCAATCCTTTTTTCAAATTCTTTTTCTATTCTCAGATGAGACTAATACATTATCTACAACTATTTGTACAGTAAAAATGAATGAAAACCAGTAAAGAAAAGTATTTTCATGTTGGTATAAGAGAAACTGTTTGCCTAAGAATTATTTTTCTATAGATTAAGATTTCATCAGCATAAAACTGAGCCATATTAATGATTTTCTGTTTACATGTGGTGGTAATAAGAAATTTAATTAAAAACTCTAGCAAATAAAAGTTCAGTGCAAGCAAAAAGCTGTTGTTTTATCCACTTATAAGCAGGTGAGATATCAAAAACTAAAAGAAAAACAATATTTAAATATTTCCTGAATAAGGGTTTATTTGTATATGCATTATTTTCTCTAATACCCTATTTTCTATTCCTAAGGATTTCCAAATATCATTAGAAAGTTTCATCTTTTTATTATAATGCTTCTTTTTATATAATGCGATGCCAAAATCAAGCTAATAAAATCATAAATACATAGAATGCATTATTATAGTACTGAAAATGAATAGTAGTTGTGTGTGTGTGTGTGTGTTTGCCTTCCTCTGCAATTATCTTTGTCTGATTTACCAAGCTCCCCACTGCAGCACCATATCTTAACCCTGTGTCTTGGGGCTCTTATCACCAGGAATTCTGCAGATCTAGTTGCCACGTTGGCAGGTGGCTTGGCCAGAGCCCGCTGTCCCAGGTCCTGCTCTCTTTAGCATCCCAGGAAAGATTCAGTGAATACATGAGCTCCTCAGGGATTGTGCGGCCCTAGCTTAACTTTTTCAAGGTCCAGGTTCACACTACACTTCTATGTCCAGTGAGAGAAATTCATGGAGCATCAAAGCAAATGATTTGAAGTCTTGTTTGGGTCTCCTGAGAGACCTGGAGCCCAGCAGTCCTGCTGCTCCAGGCCCAAGCACAACCATGAGTTTCTATCTCAATCCAGATCCATGATAATGCACATATTGGTTCCTTTTTTTCTATATTATCTAAGTTGGGCAACTGAAGGATTAAAAGGTGGTGGTCTACCATGTGAAATAACAGCACTGACCTGGTCAGATATTTGCAGAGCAAGATAAAAAAACTAATTCTGATTTCCAAGCATCAATAGATTATGAAATATATTTCATAGTTTGAAAGGCAGTAAGTTTGAATCCATTTCTTATAGCTTTTGAAGCAGGATAAATGAGAGCAATAAACTAGGTCTCAAATGCGGAAAGGGAATGAGAAAAAAGAGAAAAATGATAACCATAGCTTAAATATCAAGATGTAAGAAAAAGAAAAGTTCATATTAATAAAGGACCCTCACTCAGAATAATGGATTTCAACAGGAAGCAAGTGCACAGAAATCAGTAAAAACTCAGGAAGATGGGGATCCCTGTGTGGCCCAGCATTTAAGCACCTGCCTTCGGCCCAGGGCTTGATCCTGGAGTGCAGGGATTGAGTCCCAAATCAGGCTCCTGCATGGAGCCTGCTTCTCCCTCTGCTTGTGTCTCTGCCTCTCCTTCTGTGTCTCTCGTGAATAAATAAATAAAATCTTAAATTAAAAAAAAAACCTCAGAAAGATGTTCTTAATCCAATTAAGCACTGCCTTTCATTAAAGCTTTATGTCAGACATGTGGGCATCCCAGCAGACTAATAATGTGGTCCTTATTTAAAACAAAGATCAAAAATACATATTTAGTAGAAGAAGGAACTTCCTTCTATAAACATTCATGTACACTGTTTGAAATAATAGCTTAATGGCCAATAGAGAATGTAACATTAGAGTCTACCTTAACAGGTACTATCTTGGTTTTGATCTTTCTCACAAGCACACAATTAAAGTGAAAGCCTGTTAAATTTTAGCTAGCAAAAAAAATTGCTCTTTCCCAGTTAGATAGCACTCACTGTCACTTACTAACTCGATAACCTTTGAAAAGTTACTTAACAATGTACCCTAATTGCATCACTTTATAAAATGGGAATGATAATAATAGTCATCTGACAGCATCACTATAGAAATTAAGAAAGTTAATATGCGTAAACATTTAGAGCAATATGTGACACTTTTCAGTGATGAATACATTTTTTTGTTAATACTTGATTGCAAAGCTCCTCTGCGCTTGACAGACCATAGACACCCCTCAGTACTTGCCAGTAAACATGGCAAAAATACTCCAGGGGATCACTTAACTGAGATGACAAGTGGTCTTTGGTTTGTTTGTCTTTAAATTCTAAAGTTTTGAAGCATGTTGAAAGAATGTGGTCAGTCACAATTTCATTGGTTTTATAAGGAGTCACATGTGGAATCCTTGAGACTCCAAGTGCTGTGATTCAATTTTTAAAAAGGCTTTACTTTTTTAGAGAAAGTGATGTAAACAATAAAATTGAAAGGAAGTACAGATATTTCCCATGTTCTCCCGGTCCCCACACAAGCATAGCTTCTGCATTATCAACATCACTTAGAATTGTACATTTTTTTTTGTCAAAAATGAACCTAAACTGAAACACATCATAATCACCCAAAGTCCATAGTTTATGTTAGGATTTACTCAGCATTGTATATTCTACAGGTTTGGACAAATATGTAAACATGATATCATGCAGAATATTTTAAATACTCAGAAATCACTAATCTTTTTATTGTCTTGTAGTTTTGCCTTTTCCAGACTACCATCGAGTCAGAATTACATGGTATACAGTCTTGTCAGACTGGCATTTTCACTTAGTGATATGTATTTAGAATCCCTCTGCATCTTTTCATGGTTAGTAGCTCATTTCTTTTTTGTACTGAATCATATTCTATTTTCTGGATGTACAAGAACTTACTTATCCCATCACCTACTGAAGAGCATCTTGGTTGCTTCCGAGTTTGGTCAATTACACTTTAACACCTTTGGATAAAACCAAAATCCATGACTGGTGAATCCTATGATAAGAGCATGTTTAGTGTTCTAAGAAATTGCCTGTTTTTCAAAATGGCTTTACCATTTTTGCATTGCCACCAGCAAAGTGCTCCACATCCTCACTGGCATTTGGTGTTGTCAGTGTCCTGGATGCAGTCATTCTGATAGCTGTGTAGTAACATCTCATTGTGGTTTGAATTTGCACTTCCCCAGTGACATATGATATGGAAGATCTTTTCATATATTTATTTATGATCTATCTTCTTTGGAGAAGTGTCAAAATTTTCACCCACTTTTATTTATTTAATAAATTTATTTTTTATTGCTGTTCAATCTGTCAACATACAGAATAACACCCAGTGCTCATCCCATCAAGTGCCCACCTCAGTGCCCGCCACCCAGTCACCCCCACCCCCCACCCACCTCCCCTTCCACCACCCCTAGTTCGTTTCCCAGAGTTAGGAGTCTTTCATGTTCTGTCTCCCTTTCTGATATTTCTCACTTATTTTTTCCCCTTTCCCCTTTATTCTCTTTCACTATTTTTTATATTCCCCAAATGAATGAGACCATATAATGTTTGTCCTTCTCTGATTGAGTTATTTCACTCAGCATAATACTCTCCAGTTCCATCCACATTGAAGCAAATTCACCCACTTTTTAACATGGATATTTGTTATTTTATTATTGAATTTTGAGAGTACTTTGTAAATTTTCCATAACAGTCGTTTATTACATATGTCTTTTGCAAGTATCTCTTCCTAGTCTGTGGTTGGTATTCTAATCCTTTTGATATTGCCTCTTGTAGAGCAAAAATCTTTGATTTTAATGAAGTCCAGCTTATCATTTCTTTCTTTTATGAATCGAATCTTTGGTATTGTATCATCATCCTCAAGGTCGTCTAGGATTTCTTCTATGCTACCTTCTATGAGTTTTGTAGTTTTGCATTTTAAATTTAGACATATTGTCCATTTTAAGATAATTTTTATGCAGGGTTTAAGGTCTGCATCTAAATTCAACTTTTGCATGTGAATGTCCAGGGTTTCCAGCACCGTTTATTGAGGAGACTATCTTTATTCCATTGTATTGCCTTTGCTCCTTTGTTAATGATCAATTGACTATATTTATGTGGATCTGTTTCTCTATTCTGTTCTATTGATCTATTTTTCTATTCTTTCAACAACACCACTGTCTTGATTCATGTAGCTGTATAGTAAGTCTTGAAGTCAGGTAGCATCAGTCCCCTGACTTTGTTCTTCTCCTTCAATATTGTGTTGGCTCTACTGGATCTTTTGCCTTACCTATATAGGCATGAGGATCAGTGTGTCAATATCCATAAAACTACTTGCTGGAATTCTGATTGGAATTGCATTGGGGCTACAGATTAGGTGGGGAAGAACTGACATCTTGACAATATTGAGTTTCCCCATAATTATAATCTAGGCTAATGTTATTATACCATTGCTTCTATTTTGGTTTCCCAAATAAGTTTCCCAGGAAGTCCATTCATTAACCTGACTCTATTTTTTTTTTTTAATATAGTTACTGTGGTACCATGGAAAGCAAATTAGATGAGATGTTAGGGAAGCCAAGCTTTGGTCCTCTGAGTCTGGGGCAAGTCATTTACTTTGGCTGAGTTTCCCATCAGGACAAACAGAATAAAACAAAGAGCTGATAATGTAACTGAAACTTAAATGAGAAAACAGGTAGAAGAAATAACTCTGTGCCTATCATATATTTGGGGTTTCTACTTCCCGAACTATCCTTGTCCCTTTTTTTTCATATTCACAGGGTCTTGGTTTTTCTTTAAGAAATGATACCTTTCTCACTCACTGTTTCTATGGCTCATATGTGTTGAGCTCATGATCTGGAATTATCTCTTGCAGTAGTGCATATCCAGTGCCAGCTCAGTGAGTACTAGCGATGTGACTTTTCGCTAGAAATATCAGAGGAGGTATTCTGTACATGATGAGGTAGCCAAACTGCCAGGATGACCATATTTTTGGCCACTCCAAAAATCTTTCTGAGAATGAAATCAGTCCAAGGAATGAAACCCATCTGAGCTACAAGGCAAAGAATGATGTCAATAATGTCTGAAGGCAAATTTACCCCATGGTCTGAGATAGTGAAAAAACATTTTTGTTAGTTCTTAAATGTGTTTTTACACTTTTACAAGTCAGATTTAGTCACCTTTTACTTTTTTGCAAGCTGAGGGATTACTGGAAAATACTGTAGATTTCAAAAGGTTGGGATTATATTGATTATTAGGGGGGTTTTGTGTTTTTTAAAGATTTTATTTATTTATTCATAAGAGATGCAGAGAGAGAGAGAGAGGCAGAGACACAGGCAGAGGGAGAAGCAGGCCCCAAGCAGGGAGCTTGACGCGGGACTCGATCCCAGGTCTCCAGGATCAGGCCCTGGGCTGAAGGCGGCGCTAAACTGCTGAACCCCCCGGGATGCCCTGATTATTAATTTTATACCACCTGTCAAATATCAGACTCCCACAGAGCAGAAGCTGATTTCTTTCCATGGCAATTGATAATTAAATGAACTAAATATAGAAATTGATATATAAATGCATTTTATATGTCTAGATAGTTTATTTACATAATTTTCAAATTTTAAATTTAAAAAAATTTAAGAAGTTCAATAAACTTGTAGGTGGTTAATTTTTATGCCAACTTGACGTGTCCATTAGGTTCCCAGATTTTAAGTCAAATGTTATTCTGGGTGTTTCTGTGAGGGTGTCTTTGGATGAAATTACCATTTAATTTGGTAGACAGAGTAGAACTGCTCCCCTTAATATGTCAATAAGTTGAAGGCTGCAAGAGGACATAAAGGTTGACCTTCCTCTGAGTAGCAAAGAATTTTTGTTACTGATTGTCAATTGTTTTTCACTTTTTCTGGAACATTGGCTCTTCCTGCATCTTGAGCTTGCCGGCCTTCAAACTAAACTGTGCCATAGTTCTTCTGGTTCTCAGGCCTTCAGACTCCTACTGGAACTTTACCATAAGCCCTCCTAAATCTCCAGCTTACCAACTCACCCTGCAGCTCTTGAGAATTTTTAGCCTGCATAATGTGCAAGCCGATTTCTTATAATAAATTCCTTTTGTTCCACATATACACTCTATTGGTTCTGTTTTCTGGAGAACTTTGACAAAATAAGAAAACACAACACAACAAAACAAAATCTGCTTCTCAGTGTACGTGTTTACCTAAAATCACATCTGCAAAGTTTCCTTGGAAAAGAATGAGCTTCAAAAAAAATCAGGCTATTAAAATTTTTATACAAATGTAAGCCTCATGATAAATTTTTATTCTCCTGGTTTCAATAATTGTTAAAATTGTTACCATTTTTAAGTTGTTAATGAAACTATAGTATGGCTAATAAAAATTTAAATTAGAAAAAATGGATTCATAATCTGCAGAGAAAAGGCACATGCCTGCTGTGAGGGTGACTTGCATTCCCCAAAATGATAACATGAAACCTTAATTCCTAGTACCTTAGAACGTGACCCTGTTTGGAAATAGAATCGTTACAGATAAAAGTAGATAATATGAATCATACTGGAGTGGGGTGGGTTCCTAATCCAATATGACTAGTGTCCTTATAAGAAGAGAAAAGAAGATATGAAGATGCACACACAAGGGGAATTGCCATGTGACCATAGAAAGAGAGACAGAAGTACTACAGTTGTAAGCCAAAAAATGTCAATTATTGCTGGAGAATTGTCAGAGGCTAGGAAGAGGCAAAGAAAAATTGTAGATTTCAGGGAAACATAACCCTGTTGACACCTTGATTTTGGACTTCTAGACTCCAGAGCTGTGCGAGAATAAATATCCAGTGTTGTAAACATCATTTCTAAGAACCAACCACTGTCCAAATGTAGTTATTGTTTAACATTCATCCATTTAATATTTTTCAAATTTTATATCCAAAGTTACTCTTTCATATGGAAAAAGATTAAAGAAATATTTATAAGTAATAGTTTTTAAAATTATTGTTTTTAATTTTTTTCATTATTAGGTGTCCAGGAACCAGACACCAGTTTGTTTTCTGCTCAGAGGGTGGGAACTTGCTGCATTTGTGGCTCAGGGTGCAGGCAGCCTGTGGCCAGGAGTAATAATTTATTTTTTCTAAATAGATCTTGATCATTACTAATATGGGGTTAAGGATAATTTTATTTAAAATAAAAGTCAAGGTAATTAGCATAAAAACCATGATAGAGATCTGGACTATCATGCTAGTTTGTATATTCATAATTCACGCACAAAAAAATCCATGCATGCCATTTTGAAAATAAAGATGCAAACATAATACCTGCTGATTGTCTTTTTGAACATAATTATCCTCTGTGATAAAGGCCAAATGCAGCTCAATTCAATTTGTTTTTACATTGAGAATTTTATACAAAGGATCCTGAAATATCTAACAAACAAAAAGCATTGAGAAATACCTTATTTTATTGAATGTGGAGTCTTACATGGATAGAGAGTAGATTCTGTAAGCAGATAAATAGGCAAAAAAAAAAAAAAAAAAGACAGCCTGGGTGGCTCAGCAGTTTAGCACCGCCTTTGGCCCAGGGCGTGATCCCGGGATCGAGTCCCATGTCGGGCTCCCTGCATGGAGCCTGCTTCCCCTCTGCCTGTGTCTCTGCCTCTCTCTCTCTGTCTCTCATGAATAAATAAATAAAATCTTGAAAAACAAATTGACAAAAAAAGAAAATCAGTATTGAAAACTGCTTACGATTTAAGTACATATCCTTGAATACCTTATTTGTAGAGGGGATATTCAGCAGGGAAAAGTGAATCCATTTGTATGTGTAATCAATATGTTTTTATTGATTTTTATTTTTTTTAGCTTTTATTTAAATTCCAGTTGGTTAACATACAGTGTAATATTAGTTTTAGGTGTAGAATTTAGTGACTCATCACTCACACATGACACCCGGTGCTCATCACTGTAAGTGCACTCCTTAATCCCCACCACCCATTTAACTCACCTCCCAACAACCTCCCCTCCAGGAACCTTCAGTTTGTTCTCTGTAGTTAAGAATCCGTTTTCTGGTTTGCCTCTCTCCTCCATGTTCATTTGTTTTGTGTGACCAATATATTTTTTAAACATTAAAAAAAAATGTTGAAACATTCTGTGGGAGAGAAATTCTGTGCAAAAAATCCAGGAGTCATCATTCCTTTCTCTTTCTATTTCAAATAACATATGCAATTGAATGGCATACCCTACTGATTTCAAAAATACATCCAGAATGGAGCCACTTCTCTGCACTATACTTCTGTCCCAAGTCACTATCATCCTGACTTGGATTGCTACCGTAGCTTCTTAACTGATCTTTTGGTTACCTATCTGGCCTCCTTAAATGGTGTTAACAAAGCTGTCAATGTGATACTGCTAAACCTGCGTCAGATCCTGTTACTCTTCAGTTGGAAACCTACAGTAATTCCCATGTCACTTAGAGGAAACACGACACCTCCATGGCTTGCCAGGTCTTCCACATTTGACTGTGGTTCTATCCTACAACTTCATCTTCTCCAAGCTCCCATTCCCTTATGCTGCACACAGATGTCCATGGTGTTTCTAGAAGATGCCCAAGTCCAGTCATACCTCCAGTTCTTTTCTCTGGATAGAAAGCTCTTTTCCTGCTTATCACATGGTTAAGTCTCTTACTTCAGTTGAATTATTGTTCAGAAATGAGTTTCTATTACAGTTTAAATTATGTCTCCCCTAAAATTTATGTGAAGTCCTAACCTCCAGTAACTCAGAATGCAACCTTATGTGGAAATAGAGTCTGTGCAGATAATTAGTTAAGAATAGGTCATACTCGGGCACTGAGGGGGACACTTGACGGGATGAGCACTGGGTGCTATTCTGTATGTTGGTAAATTGAACACCAATAAAAAAATAATTTATTAAAAAAAAGAATAGGTCATACTGGAGTAGAGATCCTAATCCAATACATTGGTGCCCTTATATAGGGAAAATTTGGAAACGGAAAGGGACAGAGGAAAGACTACATGAGGAGGTACACAGAGAACACTACATCAAGGGAGAGATCAAAATGATGCGTCTATAAGCCCCCCCCCAAAAAAAAAAACAGAGATGGTGTCACCCATCATAAGCCAAGGGAAAGTCACTGAACAGAATCTCCCTTATAGCTCCCAGAAGGAATCTACCCTGTACTCCTGGATCTCAGATTTCTAGCGTCTGCAAGTGCGAGATGATAAGTGTTTGCTATTTAAGCCATCAGGATGCAGTACTTGCTTATAGCAGCCCTTGGAAACTAACACAGCTTCTCAATGTGTTTTACCCTGACCTCCGACCTCCCTATTTTAAAATTTTAATACCGTGCATCTCCACCCCACCCTGACCCCACCTACCATGCTATATTTTTCTATAGCTTTCAAAATCATTTACTCCTTTCATGGTAATTGTTTAATGTCTTCTTTCCTCTGCTAGAACATGAGCTCCACAAAAACAGCCTTTTTTGTTCCATTCACAGCTGTATAGCAGGTGCTTTCAATATAGTACTTGGCAAAGGATAAGCTCTCAATATGTTGGTAAAATGAATACATGCATGAATACAATCAAATATAGATTATTCTAGGTTTCTGTATAAATAGAGAACATTATGAGATATTTAACCTGAGCCGTACAGTATATCACATTGACTTGTGGAGCTGGTATCATAAATAGTTTGAAAATTAGCATGAGGGGCTTTTGTGTGGGTATATACAAACAGTGACAGATCAAGGAAGACTTTCTTTTAAGGAAGGCTGAGTATAAAACTATCAAATATAGGGATCCCTGGGTGGCGCAGCGGTTTAGCGTCTGCCTTTGGCCCAGGGCACGATCCTGGAGACCCAGGATCGAATCCCACATCGGGCTCCCAGTGCATGGAGCCTGCTTCTCCCTCTGCCTGTGTCTCTGCCTCTCTCTCTCACTGTGTGCCTATCATAAATAAATAAAAATTAAAAAAAAAACTATCAAATATAAATGGTAAAAGAAGGCAAAATTCCTGACAGGTTATTATGAAACTGTGCTATAATATTATCCATCAACAACCAACAACTAATCATTAAACTCCTCCACTAGTATTAGCTAGTGCTGTTCTTGAATCTGAGGGGATAATTATAACATTAAGTTATGGTTCATGGACCCCAAAATCTCTTCATGTATCTAAGAGAAAACAACTGATAATAAAGCAAATCACAGAGAAAATTATTATGTGATAATAAGCACCAAAATAGTTGAAACAAATGCATAATATTGCTCAAAAGCTGGAAAAAGTTTTTTGAGTCAATTGTACCTATAATATTTTCACATAAAACTGAGTGTTGATCCAGAGGTTATCAAACATACCAGAAGATCAGAAAAAAAGGAAAACTATTTGAAAATACAGACTTAAATGTAACATATATTAAATATGGTTTTTGACAAATATGTTTCTAAAAAAATAAACCAATGTGTATTCAAGAACCAAAAGCTAAAATGGATACGAACACTTAGTATGCATTTACCAGCAGATTAGGTGCAAGGCAAGACAATGACCAGACAGGTAGGTCACAAGTAAATAACCAGACAACCAGACAAGAGCGCAAGAGATAAAAGAAAGGAATGTGTAGAACTGAGTGTGCATGTCATATGGTGAAAAGTTCTATCCATATTTAATTACAGGAGGGAACTTGAGAAGGGTTTATTAAGAAGCAATAATTTAAAAGGTTATGTCTGGGAACTGTCAAAAGCTAGGCATGATATAAAGCCACCGATACAAGAAATACAAGTCTTAAACAAGGTAATTGAAAGAACACCAGACTCCAAAGCAAAACATGCAAACATCACAAAATTGTTAAAAAACAAAGATAAAGAGAAAAACAGAAACAGTCATAGGTTAGAGTGGGGAGCAGAGGATGTGGGAGTAAAGGAGATTTTTAAACTGCAAAGTGACAATGTTAGGATTTAGAGCTAATATTTTATCAACAACAATGGATGCCAGATGATAAGGAAAAATATTTTCAGGTATTTCAGGTAATTGAGTGCCAATCCAGAAGTCTCTATCGTCCAAAAAACTATCCCCATGGCTAACTTCCCTTGCCCTTGAAGTTACTTCTTTGTGGCCCTCCTTACACTTAATTGACATATATTTATTGAGCTGGGTTTGTTTTATTCTGGATGCATGGTTAAGAATAGGTTTTGTGTCTGTATTATGTGTAGTGTGGTCATCTATCACAAGGGCAGGCTTGTCATAGATCCTAATAAATATTGTTAATCTAGAGATAGTTGGGCACTATCTCTTGACAGTGTTCCCTCTTACAAGCCAGTCTTCTTATTCCTCTCTAAATAAAATTAAAAGGGAAATACTGATTACTTTCAGATGCATATTTTATGTGTTAAAAATGTACAGTAATTTAAATAAACACACAAATGGGACCCAAGCACATGAACAGTACCTGATATGTAGTAGCCACTCTCCACTTTCCCATGCAGGGAATGGTCCTGTGTGTGAGACCACATATTGTCCTTACTCAATTATCCCCTTTTTCTATATCCGTTCATGCTACAATCTCTGCTTTCCTAATTCAATCAACAAAAGCAAACTCTGTTGATACACATTTATCTTTTTCCAAAGTATAACTTCTATTTCTTTCTTTAAAATGAAATTTATTGGGATCCCTGGGTGGCGCAGCGGTTTGGCGCCTGCCTTTGGCCCAGGGCATGATCCTGGAGACCCGGGATCGAATCCCACGTCGGGCTCCCGGTGCATGGAGCCTGCTTCTCCCTCTGCCTGTGTCTCTGCCTCTCTCTCTCTCTCTGTGACTATCATAAGTAAATAAAGATTAAAAAAAAAAAGTAAAAAAAAAAAAAAGAAATTTATTTTACTTTTCAGTTTTTAAAAGATTTTATTTATTTATTTGAGAGACAGAGACAGTGACAGAGATAGTGAGAGAAAGTGAGAGCAGGGAGGAAAGGGAGAAGCTCCCTCCCTAGTGAGCAGGGAGCCCTACTCGGGGCTCAATCCCAGGACTCTGAGATCATGACCTAAGCAGAAGACAGATTCTTAACCAACTGAGCCCCCCAGGCACCTCTATTTTTCATATTTTTAAACTTTTTAAAGTTAAATAATTTCATCCCGACAAAAAAAGTCATAAAAATAGTAGAGTTCATTGACATATCAAGCTTCTCCATGTGGTGATGCCTTACATAACAGAAGTGAAATTGCCAAACAAGAACCAATTACCATCGGCGTACTACCATTAACCAGAGATTGTATTCAAATTTTCCAATTGGGTCATTAAGGTTTCTTTTCAGTCCCAGAATCCAATTTAGGATCTAATTCATTTCATTTAATTGTCATGTCCACATATTTTCCTCAATCTATCTTTTACGACTTTGAAGTTAGAGAATTTTATTGGTCAATGATTGCATAGAATTCCCATCAATTTGGTTTTATCTAAATATAAACTACAGAAATTATGCTATATTCTTCCCAGTATATCATATGAGAAGATATCTAATGTGATATCATCGCTGGTGATATTTATAAGGTAGAATGGTTTTTCAAGGGTATGAGGTATATAGTACTACAAACATTTTAGCTCAAACTCTGCAAGCTTTGATATTCTATCAAATTTAAGATGTATTGAATATAAGATGTAATATTGATTTATATGCAAATTTTTATTCAGGTATAATTTGTATACAGTGTTATATTTGTTTCAGATGTACAATATAGTGATTCAACACTTCTATACATTACTCAGTGTTCATTACAATAAGTGTAGTCCTAATACCCTTCACCTATTTCATCCATCAGACCACTCACCTCCTCTCTTAAGATATATTGATTGTAAGGTGTATCATTGATTTATACACAATTTTTAAACAAACAAATATTTCCAAATAAAGTATAACACAATAACTTCCTATCACTCAGAAATGTTATATTAATTGAAAATATATTTTGTTTCTATTTAGATAACAGAAACTCTGACAATAGGAGCAGTCATAACCAAAGTTATCAGGAAACAGGCAGGAAATAGAGTATCACTACAACTGCCCCCAGACCCACTGATTACAAGTCTCTTCTCAGGTTCAGAGATCCTAAAATGGGAGAGGAAATTTCTTAGAATCAATGTAAGTGAGGAGACTAATACCCTCAAATCAGGGTAGGAAGTCACACTCTGTTGTAAATGGTAATAGCCATTAAAGCAAGGGAATATTGCCATCAGAGTTAGATACATATGCCAGAACATTCTAGTCCTCAGGAATGACACTGAGAGGAAAACTGTCTGTTGGAGTTTAGGGATCATATTGCTAAGAAAATAAAAAGAATATACCTAGTTACATAACTGTAATATTTTACCCATGGCCACAGCCACAAGACTATGCTAGTAGCCCCCTACTTAATTTAAGCATTGGAAAAAACTAAGACAATTTTAAAAAACAAGCATAAAGGAGATCCTGAAACCATGATTTTCAAAGCTGGAGATCATATTCCCATCTCATAGTGTGGTATTCCCCCTGGAACTTCATTTATATTCTTGACCCAATGACTGAATAATGAGTGCACCACAGTAAGAAATCTGACAAGATAATCAAAAACAAATGGACAATTATGGATATTAGTTTACTAGAGTAACAGCCTTTTACCACTGTACACTGAAAGGTTCATGTCCCAAAATGTACTATAAAGTATTAGAAAACTACACAAATTATTTTAATCGGAGAATCTATCAGTTTATGTTAAAGAAATAAGGCCATTTTTTGTATATAGGTATAGTATATAGGTATAGATATGTGGAGACAGATATAAATATATAGAGATAGAGACAGAGATATATAGATCTGTAACTAAGGTAAGTGGACAGCCCAATTTTCCCAGAATTATCCTCATTTATGCTTTTCATTCTGGCATAATTACCAATACCCTCCCCTTTCAGTCTCAAAATTATCCCAGTTTGATAATAAATTGTATGATCATTGAACTGATAACTGAATTTATCTATCCCGGGGAGGGGTTTACAGTTGTTGGTTTAGGGTATACAATAGCCAAAAGCATATTAATTTTCACATTAATTCCAATCAAGTTCTGAGGGAGAAGAACCTGAAATTGTAGATGTTACACTATATACTTCCAAAATGTCTTTTTAACTTCAAAAATATATCTACATGCTGAGTTTCTCTGGTTAGCTTTATTTGTCTTTCTTTTTTTTCTTAAGTGTATAGGATGCCCAGGAACTCCCCTAAATAATTTGAATAGGTACCAAAGAGCATAGGTTTTATGGAGTAAGTTAATAGCATGGACTTTGCCCAGAGCCTTTGAGTTCTGGCTGAGTAACCTTGATGAGTCATGCAAAGTCTTCTGAGCCTGTTTTATAATTCGTAAATTAAAAATCATTGCTATGTTTCCCTTAAAAGGAAGCTGTAAGAATTAAATGAGTGATAAAGCTCCATATAAGTCAGAGATAGTACCTACCATCTTGCAAGCATGACATAAGTGTTTAGATAAGGATAGTTAAAATGGAAAAGATAAATAATGGTAGATAAAGAGGAATTTGTGTTCATTACTAAGTCATCCGTGCAATGTAAAATTTTCCTTGGAGAAGGGGTAACACCCATGAATTCTCAACACAGCGCTCTAAAAGCACATGCTTAAAGGGTATAAACAAAAACCTTGAACATAGAAAATATAATAGACTTTTAACCCTATTTAGGACTCAGCATGGCACAGGTCTAAGATAAGTTGTAGGAATGTAACATGGGTGCAACTTCCAAGAGCTCTGAATACATTTCTTAAGAGATCTGAAAATTAAAGCAGAAATTAACAAACAAAAAACGTTAGCTTCCTTGTCTCTTCCCCTTATCTCTTATTTTAGGTCTTGTATTTTAGTGAATCTCATTGCCATTACCTTTAACATATTTTGAAAGCATACCTATAGGTGTTCACTTCCTGCTCTACCACCCTGCTCCAGGCCATCACCACCTTGATTTCACCACATCACCACCAGTTACCTCCTAATCTGTCTCTCTGCTCTGCCCCCATCTTACATTCAAGCTATCTTCTCCCTACAGCAAAAATTACTCAGTTAAAATGTCTCTCAAAACCATCCAGTGGGTTCCCCACCAATCATAGTAGTAAAGTCCTAATGGTTGTACACAAGGCCCTATATGATCTGATCTCTCTTATTTTGTTTAAAATTATACTTTCTCATACAGTTACTTTCCCTTGCTTTTGTAGAACCACACTGACTTCATGCTTGTACATTTCTGCCTCATGGCTTTGGACTTGCTTTTCCCATGTGGCTCAAAGATTCACCTCTTTTGGATCTTGGCTAAACGTTCTTCATCTAATAACCTTTTGTCAACTCTTGTGAGAGAAAGAATTTCTGCCTGTTTTGGTCTCTGCTACATGGCCAGTGTCTGGGATGGTTTTTGACATATAATAGGCCCTCAATAAGTACGTGGTGAATAAATAAGCATGGCATTAGCTATTTTGTTAGTTATCTTTTGATGACTAGATGATAGCCATGTTTATTCAATATGTCAATCATGATTTAGGTTAAGGGTCAAGTCTTCATTTCAAATGAAATTCCAATGTCAAGTTTATTTTTGCTGTACAACACATTCTGCTAAAATATTGCAGAACCTTGGATGAATTGGATTGGAATACAAATATTATCTGGGCATTTAATATGTATTAGCAGCTCTTGATGCTGATGAACAAAAGAATAATAGAAAAGTGTTCTATGTAATCCAGTAGTAAAATATACTAGCAAAATGTGTTGTCAACTATTAATGAAAACAAGTGGTAAATTATAAAGTGATGGCTACTGACCTGCATATGTGATTGCTTTCATTTCTCAAGTGATTGTTACCACCCAGAACCTTTAATGGCACTGCACATTCTTACTCGGCAAAGAAAGTGCAAAACGCATCCCCATTACTTTTATTGAGTATCATATTGTTTATTATTAAAATAAGGATTATATCCATTAAATACAAATTTTTTTCATAAGCCCTTCTCATGAAAGAGCACCTTTGCTTACTAAGCACCCCAAAGGACAAGCCTGTTTTTTGCCCATGTAAATTAACAGCGGACATTTCAAGGCATGGAGTATGAATATGCCTCTGATACTGCTTTAAGGCTTCTTAAACTTAATTCATGGGTGTGTGTGTGTGTGTGTGTGTGATTAAACAATATATAGGGGATCCCTGCGTGGCTCAGTGGTTTAGTGCTTGCCTTCCGCTCAGGGCGTGATCCTGGAGTCCCAGGATCGAGTCCCACATTGGGCTCCCTGCACGGAGGCTGCTTCTCCCTCTGCCTGTGTCTCTGCCTCTCTCTCTCTCTCTCTGTGTCTCTCATGAATAAACAAATAAAATCTTTTAAAAAATAAAAAATAATATATAAAATGCTAAAAAACACATAAATTCTGAAGTATGCAGCTTTATAAATGATTCAATTTTCCAATTTGCTAGAGCTAACTTCATATTTGGAGTTGGACCAATAGGGGTTTCCCATAGTTTACAGATCTTCTCTCTCAAGTACAGTATGCTTCCTGGCAGTCCTCTATGAAGAAAGCCAGCCATCCTGAAGGATTATTTCCTCCTCTCCAAAAATGTCTCTTTTCAAGAACACTTGATCAGTTCCCACTTAGTATACAGCATGCTATCGAATGAATTTATGGACATGCTTATCCAAAAAGTACTGTCAACACTCTTTGCTTTAGAAGGTCAAATTTATGTTTCATCCAAAAGACAGAAACAATATCATAATTTAAAAATAATAGTAATTCTCTAGAGAACACATTTTTTGCAAAATAAACTTTGGCTATGCTTCTTAAGGGATAATTACTATATGATCATAGCATGATTTCATAAATAATGTGATCAGTGGATTGCCGCCTCAAAATCTCATAAAATAATATCCCAAAATATTGGATCTTCCAAAGCAGATCCATCACAGATACTAATCTAAAATCTACTAAATGAGATAACTTTGTATATTAATTAATAAGTTAATGTTAAATGTTATTTTCTTGAATGAATATGGCTTTGGTCTTTTACTCATTGCAATACTGTTTTGTTTTTCTGGCTCCTTCCCCCCATAAAACAATTACTTACTATTCTCATATACTATGTGTTAAATCTGAGACAAAAGTTTCCAACGGATATTGACATGGAATCAGATATTGTAGGAGGTTAGCCACCTCTTTAATGATAACTCCAATCATCAATTATTTTGATACTGAATGTTCTGCATTCTCACAAGATGAAAATAAAGAAATATTAATAATGTTAATAATGTCACTTAACCATTAAAGATTGTTTTAGAATGATAACTCCTTTTCTATATGGGCACTCAAAAGTTTCAGTGACCTAATGTGCTTTATTTTGGAAGATACAAACATGTTTATTGCAGCAAAACTTGGTAAGAATATAAATCGTGTCAGGCAAACTTGACTCAATGCACTGCAGTCATCTTCTAGATTCATTACTAAAATGTCTTTTGAGTCTAACTTTCTTCATTTAAGAAACAAAGACCAGTACACTGAAGACACATTTTATTTCCCAAAAGTCACACCCTGGAAAATTCTGATGTAGGATTTAATTAGGTAAGATGCCTTCAAGTGAGTAATTGGTTCACCCAACAGGTGATTTCTGAAATGTTTCTCTGAAGGCAAACCTATTATGTTTTCACCTTCAGATACCAGAGGTAACATGTCTTGTTAATACCTTGATGAAATTGTTCTGGTTCCACAGGCATAAAACCGAATAGACAGCTCATCAAATAAAATGATCTTTTTTAATCAATTGTTCAATAAAGGAATTTACACATGGTTATGCACTTTCTGAAAACAAATTTCCATTTTTCATGGGCAAACATGAAGAAATTTGAATTCACTGCATCATTTTACTAACTAGGATACCAACTTTAAGAAGTCATTATGAGAAGAATGTGAGAAATGATTATTTTATAGAAACTACTAAACGAGTTGCATTAGCTATACATTATAAGAGTTAATTTCTCATTATCATCTTTATAAGACCCATGTTATTTTTCTTAAATAAATGCAGTATTAAGGTAATTTAAATGGAATTCAGCTTATCTCACATGCATTGTTTAGCCTACAAAGAGATCCACTCATTCCTTTTCCAACTTATAATACTTATAAATTAGAACATTGAAATATTAAGGTACTTTCTCTTAAATATCAATGCCAAGAAGACAAACCCTGTCAGGTTGTAACACTGTTGAGTTTTAACTATATCTATCAGTCCAATTATATGCTGAAGACACCTAAATGATATCTTCAAAAAATTATAGACATTTTAATACCCATGAAAATTACACACCAGGAAAGAAAAATAATATATTCAATTTCATAGTATCTATAAATTAGCTTACAAGTGGGATGAAATCTCTGACTTTTCACAGTTTTTGACAATTTTGGCAATGAACATGTGATACCAACAGGCACATGGCCTTCTAGAAAAGAAAGAATGAGTGCTTTGCAAACTAAGAGGATTTGAAGGAAGTCGAAGGTGAAATAACAGTGTTAAAAACATTGTGGGGTCAACAAGCAGATAAAAGTTTCTCTACATTTTTCCTACAATGAAGGATAAATTGGACAGGTAGTTGCAAGCTGAGTACCATGAAGCAGAATCAAGGACTGAATGGTGTCCTGGTTTTGCTAACCCTCCTCTGAGAAGGGAGTCCCACTCACCAACTGGAGGTCAATCGCTGGTCCACTGCATTATAAAAACCAACACTGAGCTCTGCCCGGGATAGGCAGAGAATCTGGGCACTTTCCAGTTGTAGTTACAAAGAAGCACACCTACACTGAACATCATAAAAGGGGATTTAAGTTTGCTTCAAATGGCAAATAATCAAACTTTTGTTGGTTTTCTTGGGAGAGTAAGGACAATGTATACAATCTTTATAAAGGAAAAATGGCAACATGATTCAGAATTTCTGCACAGTAAATCTTGGCTACCAAAATGATACTTTGGCTCTCTTGAGATTTCCCTTCAAGAGACAAATTCTTTTTTTTTTTTTTTTTGACAAATTCTTTTTTGACTAGCATTCAAGTCCTTACAGTCTCAGATTGGGTTTAAAGTGGCAATGATGGTGATCCACTAGGGAATGTGAACCAGAGCATACTAGACATGTTCATTTGTTCATCCCTGTCTGCCCTGAACTCCCACAAACTTTATGTAGGAAACAGGCAAGAATATAAGAGATGACATCTTAGTAATGAGGCAGGTGGAGGCATGAGGACTAAGGTAGATTGCTAGAAAAAGGTCACAGCTATTTGAACCAAAACTGGGCCAGGCGAGAGGGAGCACATTCCCTGGCCCCAAGCCAAAAAACAGTGTGGTTGTGATTGTTGAATCTAGGAATCCTCGAATCTGAAATAGACAGTGTCAGGAACGATGTCCTTGCAGTATATATACAGGGCTTCTGGCGGACACATTAAAAGTCTGCATTGAAGCATTGGGAATTTAAAGTAAGTTCACCTTGGGGCGGGCTCCTGGGTGGTTCTGTGATTGACCTGTCTTTGGCTCAGGTTATGATCCTGGGGTCCTGGGATGGAGTCCCCTGCATCAGGTTCCCCTTGGGGAGCCTACTTCTCTTTCTCTGCCTATGTCTCTGCCTCTCTGTGTTTTACATGAATAAATAAATAAAATCTTTAAAAAAAAAGTAAGAAAGAAAGAAGGAAAAGAAAGAAGAAAGAAAGAAAGAAAGAAAGAAAGAAAGAAAGAAAGAAAGAAAGAAAGAAAGAAAGAAAGAAAAGAAAAGAAAAGAAAAGAAGAGAAAAGAAGAGAAAAGAAGAGAAAAGAAGAAAGAAAGAAAGAAAGAAAGAAAGAAAGAAAGAAAGAAAGAAAAAAGAAAGAAAGAAAGAAAGAAAGAAAGAGAAGAAAGAAAGAAAGAAAGAAAGAAAGAAAGAAAGAAAGAAAGAAAGAAAGAAAGAAAGAAAGAAAATTAAGGGTTGGGTTCAAAAACTTGCTGACTCCAAAGAACAGTGAAAAGCTATATATGCATACTCAAGGATGCAGGGAAACTGTTACCTTGGAAACTCAAAGCCAGAGGTAAGCTCCAGCAGGCCATAGAGTAGGCTGCACGGGGAATGATTTCAGCGAATTTTGGATGAATGTTCTGTGTGTGCCTGTCTGGTGCAAGCAATGGTTTAGCATAGCACATTTCCATAAGGATCATGTTGAGCATAAGCTCAAATTGTAGGAAAGGCATGAACTCAAATCATCAGAAGAAAGGTTAGGCATCCTGAGCTGGAGGGTAAAATACTCCAGCAAACTGTTACAGGGGATTGAAGTAGGCAAGGAGCCTGCACATGGAGGTGTTACAGGAAGAACCAAGCACATCTCAGAACTCACCATGGCAAAGGTAAACAATCAGGGAGAGATTTGAAGAGCAGGAGGAGAACTTTAGGCAAAGTATCCGACAATAGGGTCCAAGTGACAAGGCAATAGTATTGCTGTAATAAAATAATTCCCACAGAGTCAGGAAACGTGATTCTTTAGAACTTTCAAAGCTTATTTTTCTCCATCCTCTATTCCTAGTATTTAGCTCATGTGTAAGTCATTTGACTTGGCATATCATTGCCTACAGAAAAGCACAAATGAGTCTCTTACCACCATCTCTCATTTCTCCCACAGAAACGATTCTACTTGTCCCCCACAGTGAAATTATCAAAATATGAGGAGCAGAAACAAAGTGTGACAGAACAAGTAGACCATGTTAATAAAGAGAGAACATTTGACTCAGACAATTTCCTTTTATTTGTCTTTTGTGAGGACATTTACCAACCTTGTTTAGACTAAAATTTGGGCCAAAAATATCAGTACTCAATTGGAATTATAGCTAAAGAGGAAAAACATAGGGTAATGAAAAACACTGGGAAAAAAATGGAAGATGCTTGTTTTTATTATATTTAAAAACTCCAGTCATGGACATAAAAACTCAATCCACCTATCCTATGAACAATTACTGACATATGCATTTGTATAGCATCTGTTTCCATGGAATCTAAGTAGTAAATGTTATGTACATAATATATAAATGCAGATTTTTGTATACAAAACATCTTTTACAAATACATTTTCTTTCCATTTAGGTAATAGCCCCAAACTCAGCCAGATATGCAATAGCATTTTGACTGAGTGTCTGTTTGATGTAGAAAAACAGTGCTATTTTCCTCCTGTTCAAAATATAATACTCTTTTTCTTACATTTAATTCACAGAGTGTTTCGTTTTTAATGAATATTCTTCATTCTCCAATGCTTCACTATATCAATCCATAGCAATGATGATTGGAGAAAATATTCTTCATTCAGTGCATTTAATTTGCCCAGAAACAACCCAGGCAAAAAGAGAAAAAAATTGATGATATTTATAAGTACATAAACTTCACCTAATTTATAGAAATCCCACTCAGTTTAATGTGCTAGACAGTAATAAGGAACAAATTCTTATTCATTGTCAGCTTGTCTGGACACGTCTCCAATGAAATTCAGAAATGAACATATACCAGGATCTTAGTGTTAACTCTGTAACATGTTAGAGAGTACATCATTTGGGTGCAATTTCTCTAGTAAATCTCCTGGAAACTGGAAAGGCTGTTCTGTAGATTGGCTCCTAATAGAGAAGATATTTTAAAAATCTATAGCGTTCTTTGAACTTCATTTTAAATGCTTTACTAAGTGACTCTTTTTCTTACCAGGCCATTAAAGATGGCATTAATAGAAAAATATAAGCAGAAAAAAATTATTTATGATTTAAAAATTAAATAAAAAATAAAACAATTCCCAAGGAAAAAAACACTAGCCTATGCCAAGAAGCTTTAAAGACCAACAGAATCATCTTCCTCATTTATCTTGAAATCAGTCTCTGGAATTTGCATTCATTTGATAGCACTCAAGAGAATTTTATTTGTCCACTGTTTGGAAGACTGGAAGTCCAAGACCAAGATGCTGCCAAAATTGATTTCTTCTGAGTCCTCTCTCCTTGACTCACAAAAAAGAGTGCTTTTTTCTGTATCCTCACATGGACTTTCTTCTGTGGGCAGGTGGTTCTGGGGTCTCTTTTCTTCTTATAAAGGCACCTATCTTACTGGATTAGGGCCCTACCCTTATGACCTCATTTAAACATTATTGCTTCTTTAAATGAGCTATCTCCAAATGCCGTCACCTTGGGTCTTAGAATTTCAACATATGAATTCAGGGTGGAAACACACAGTTCAGTTCATAACAATGACTTTTGAGGATAGATTATAATAGACTTCCACTTTTACTGCTGGAAATTTTTATTGTATGGTCTTAAGTTGCCATTAAGAAAATTAACTACCAAAAATGTATAGTGGCAATGCAGAGAGCAGCCATTTCATATTTTGAATGAGAATCTAGGTGCATATATAGGTATGTAGTTACGTTTTGTGGATGTGAAAATGATACAACATAATGTTATAACCTTTACACTTTCTACCTATTGGAACTATATATTTGGAATGCCTAGATCCAAGAATTTGGTTAATATAAGATGGAATTTGAACATGAAAAAGGAACTCATGAATATTATAATGTCCCAACATTGGGTATGGGGCCTCTTTTACATCCATTTTTATTTTGTAGATGATGTTGTCTGGTAATGTGGTTTCAAAAAAAAAAATCTCTATTCTGATGGCAACTAGAATTCTATCTTTTGCATGACCTTACCTCTAAACTTTTAACTTGTATTTCAAATTTCCAACCCATATACTGTTCTTTGCCCAATATTCTTTATCAAATAAATGGTAACCTCCAGGTCATTTTTAAAAGACATACCCTCTTAGTTATTCTTTAGGAGATGTAATTTCATACACACACTCAACCAGTGAGAAAGCTGATCGAGACTTACTCTAAGATACGTGGCTTCTTACCACCTACATGATGACAGCCCTAGCCCAAGACATGATATTTTCCTGCCTTAAACACTGCTATGTCATCCACATCAGTTTTTCCTGCTTTTTCTCTTGCCCTTCTACCATCAGCTATCCACAGAATATCCAAGAATATTTAAGAAAGCACACAAAACACACATAAATTATATATATATATACACATAAATTATATATGTGTATATATTTTCACACAAATTATATATATAATAAATTATATATATATATAATTTCCATTTAAATGACTGTTCATTTCAGTGAAAACTGACTCTAGATCTATTACTTTGCTTTCTAAAGTTTTACTGGATTTCCTTCTTGACTCTCCCACCATTTCACCCTTATCTCCATTTTCTTCCTTACTTCACATATGTGCTTTTTCCCACCCTCCTAATGCTAAGCATGTGTCTGCTTTAGGCAGTTATATTCTAAAATATTTCTTTTAGAAATGTGTACAAGACGAGTTGCTTCTGGTCATTTACATCTCACCTTAAGAGTCCCTTCCTAATATAACCCTTACCTAAATATACAATCATAGATACTCCATTCATTGTCATTTCACCTGCTTTATTTTCATAGTGGCATTTATCTATCACACTTATTAGTATTACATTTAAAAAGTAATAACTTGTTAGCAAGAGATCAAAATAGAAAATCTTATTCTCATATTGAAACCTCATTGTCTCTTTTAATCATCAAGAGAAAGTTGATACTAAGAAATATAGTTTAGAAGTGTAGCTATTGTATTTAAAATATCCACTTTTTATGATTTTTATAAAATATAGATTATATTTTCACAGTGGCCATATTTGTAATTAGATACAACAAATGTGGAAAAAATAGTAATTTTCCAGGTGGAGACACCTCTTCTCATCCTTCTACCCACAGCAAGAAATAGGAACAAATATATGGTATCAGCTCCACTAACTTTCCTAAGGATGCCCTAAAGCCTGATGGTAACAACCCCAAGCCCTTTTCTTTTGGAATTAGGTTGTTTGATTCTTGCCTCTTTCTCTAGTAATCTTAACCATAATGTTACTTAAAAAAAAATAAAATAAAATAACCACCTGATTCTTTTCTTTCTTTTTTTTTTCCTGAGATGAGGTTAGTCTTGCAAAAACCTAGAGTAGGATGAAAATGTTGATTACTAACTGTATCATTACCAGCACCTAGAAGACAGCTCAGCAGATAGCAAATGCTGCAAGAAACATTGATTTTAAAAAATGAATGAAAGAGGGATGCCTGGGTGGATCAGCGGTTGAGAGTCTGCCTTTGGCTCAGGGTTTGAGCCTGGAGTTCTGGGATTGAGTCCCACATCAGGCTCCCTACAGGGAGCCTGCTTCTCCCTCTGCCTCTCTCTTTCTGTGTCTCTCATGAATAAATAAATAAAACATTTTAAAAAATTAAAAATGAATGAAAGAATGAGTAAATTATAGTAAATACACTCATGTTTTCTTCCAAACCTATTAGCTATACTGTTTGGGTCCCTATTTGATCTCTTCATCTAATTTTTTTCATTGAATGTAATGGACTGAATTTTTGCCCCCACAATTTATTTCATTTATTAAAAGCCTTAACCTCCAATGAGACTATTTGGGCCTTTAAGGAGGTAATTAGGGATAAAAAGAAGTTTTAAGGGAGGGATCCTGATCAATTAGAACTGGTTTCCTTATAAAAAGAGGGAGAGACACCAGAGACATCTGTCTCTGTCTGCACATACAGAGGAAAATTTGTATGAGGACACAGTGCCAAGGTATCATCTACCTTGAGGAAGAAAGGCCTCACCAGAAATCAATCCTACAGGTGCCTTGATGTTGGACTTCTGGCTTCCAAAACTGAGAAAATACTCTTCTGTTGTTTAAGCCTCCAGTCTGTGGTATTTGGTTATGGCAGCCTGAGCAGACTAATATAATGAATCTTAGGGTAATCAGTTATCCAATCACTCTATATTATGATTTTGGCACCCGAGATGTTAAGCACTAAAATAAAAATAGCTTCAAATGTATCACATTATCATCCCTGGTCATGTGACTTGTGCTGGATTATCTAATGGATATGACATGACTGAGCCAAATCTGAACACTTCCCTTGGATCCTCAACCTCACTCTCTGATTCATTATAAGGGACCATCTCCAATTTTTAAATATATTTCCAAATGGAGTAATATAAAAATGATATACTAGTGAATATGTTATAAAATATATGTGACATTTGGAGGCAGTCAGGGCTGTCAGAAAGCATAGCTTCAAGTGTTAGTGCTACCACATAGTAGCTATGATATGGCTTTGGGGTTCTTTGAACATTGGTTCTTTTATATGTAAAATGATATGAATAATAACTTTCTAGTAGATTGATAAAGGAGTTAAATGGTCAGTGGATTAAATAAATGAGAAAGCATCTTTGAGCTTCTTAAATACCATGTAAATATGGTACTTAATATATTTTTATTACAAATAAATTGCAAACACGTTTTTTATTAAGAATACTAATGCAGTATAATTTTGTTGAGTATTTGTTGGAAGGTACAAGCAAATAAGTGCTTAAATAACTCTCAGTATCTCTCAAAATAATGTACCTTGAAATGTGTGCATGATTTATTTAGAGTGTTTAACATTTCCTTGCACATTTTTGTATTTCATTGCACCAATTTTTGTAATTTTTTAATTAGTTGTATCAACCAGAAAAAATAAAAGCATATTAAATAACATACGTTATTTATAACATATTTAACACTTGTATTTAAAGAAATAAAGTTTGAATTAAATTTACAGAAGTATCTGAACTTTCTAAAATATTTCTGCATTATTTATTACATATAAGGACCACACAAAAATATGATGGGTAATATATTGTTTGGTTTGCTTTAATATTAGTGGAAATTCTCAGAGATTTTCAAAATATATGGTTAGGGCTTAGCATTCTGCTTGCAAATGTATTCATCATAATCTGCTCTACCTTTTCTATATCCTGGCATATGGTAAGGAAAATATTATTTTACCAAAATAGCCTTATACAAAACAGATATTATGGAATAAAGACTAGAAACATAAGTCTTTCTCTTCAATCAAAAGTACTAAAATTCTTTTGTAAAACTACACATAAATATTCATGGAATTGCTAAGCACAAACTTATATTCCATTTATTTTTATGAGTAACAATTTAGTAGGCACAACTATGCCTATCTAAAAACAGATGATTTCTATGTAATAGTATTCAAATGAACAATTCTTAACCTTATTTCATGAAGAAAACTCTCTGTCACTTAGCTGAATCTTTACCATAACATAAAATAAGTTTGCCCATGCCAAACATTTAGGGTCAAGAACACTAATGAAGTAAACAAGTATTCTTTCATTACTTATTGGTGATTTTCTTTATCCAGAGTAATATTTTATTCAATGATACTTCCACAGAAATAATTGGCTTAGCCAAGAATGAGGGGGGAGAAAAAGGAGCTAAGATTACTAACACAGAAGAATATCATCTTCCTCTAATGCTTACAAAGGTTAATTACAATGTACAAAAATCAGCTAAAAACCATTCAACTCCATGTAATAACTGGTCCCAGAGATCAATTCATTTCCTTTTCTTTGGCAGCAGTTGAGCATCTGCCTTCAGCTCAGGGGGTGATTCTAGAGTCACAGGATCGAGTCCCACATCGGGCTCCCTGCATGGAGCCTGCTTCTCCCTCTGCCTATGTCTCTGCCTCTCTCTCTGTATCTCTCATAAATAAATAAATAAAATCTTTAAAAAATAAAGTTCTGTAGCTATAGTCACTTTTAATACCATGGTCTTCAAGCATTAAACTAGGGATAAAAGTGATTTATGTACCACAGTATAGTGCCAATGCATTCCGAATTTGACTATATATTTACCCTTACCAGTGAGTTTATACTTTTATGTTTTCATGTTGTTATTTAGCATCCTGTCATTTCAACTTCAAATAATATTTTTTAACATTTCTTCTAGTGGTGATGAGCTTCCTTAGCTTCTATTTGTCTGGGAAATTCTTTATCTCTCTGTCATTTCTGAAGAACAGTTTTGCCAGATATAGTATTCTTGGTTGGCAGTTTCATTTTCTTTCAGTATTTTCAATGTCTTATCCCACTTACTTCTGGAGTGCAACATTTATGCAGAGAAATCTCCTGATAGCCTTATGTAGATTCCCTTGTATAAGTTGTTTTTTTTTCTTTTTAATTTTGCTGCTTTCACAATTCTCTCTTTCTCTTTGACTATTAAAATTTTGATTATAATGTGCCTTGGAATAATATTCTTTGGGTTTGCTTTGCTTAGGGTCTTTTGAGCTTTCTATGCCTAAACATCCATATTTCTCATAAGATTTGGGAAATTTTCAGCTATTATTTTTTTAAACAATCTTTCTTGTACTCTCTCTTTCTTCTTCTGGGACTTTCATAATAGGAATGTTCCTTTGTTTAATGGTGTTACATAATTTATGTAGGATTTCTTCACTCTTTTTCATTCTTTTTTTTTTTCTTTTTTGTTCCTTTAGCAGGCTAATTTCAAATGACTTGTTTTTGAATTTGCGGATTCGTTCTTTGGCATGTCAAGTCTGCTATTGAAGCTCGACTGAATTTTTTAGTTTTGTCACTGCATTCTTCATCTTTATAATTTTCCTTTGCCTTTTATGGTTTTATTTCTTCATTCAACATCTCATTTTGTTCATGCACTGTTTTTCTGATTTTGTCTAAATGTCCATCTGTATTCTTTTGCATTTCATTGAGTCTCTATAAGATAATTATTTTGCATTTATTGTCAGGCATTTCATAGACTTCATTTCAATAGATTAGGTTACTAGAGTTTTATTAGTTTCCTTTGGTGGTATCATACTTGTCCATTTCTTTGTGATCTGTGTAGCTTTGTGTTGGTGTTGTGCATCTAAAAGTGTGAACAATTTTTCCAGTCTTTAAAGATTGGTTTTGGCAGGTAAATCCTCTCTTGTCTGTTCTCTGGGTTTACCAGTTTACCTCTGGAATTGTAGTCATGCTGGATTGAAGCCAGGTTACAAGGCTATTTCTGGATCTTCAGTGGAGTCTGTGGTTGGCAGACTTATAACTCATGGGTTAGCCAGGCCTAGATCCTATTTTGCCCCTGGGTGGATGGGGCTATCCCCAAGAAATTGTTTGGTAGGATGATGCTGAGACAAAGTGTCCACTTTAGGGTATGCAGTTGGGTCCTTAGACAGCAGGCTTATTATTAGGTACATTGGCAATTATGGCTCCCACCAGGTCCTTACCAGTAGACTGCTTCCCTATTATGTCTGAGTGGGTCTAAAGCTCAGTATAGAGCCATTCCAGTATTTCTGGAAGTGCAGACATAATGAATCCCACTGGGTCTCTGGGCTTGCAGTTTTGCTGGCAATTGAAGCTGAGAGGGATGGAAGTAGAGTATAAGGCCATTCTAGCTTCTTCAGAAGTACAAACAAAAGTGTCTCCCACAAGGCCCCTAAGCCAATAAAAAAATATGATGTTCATTGACTGCAGCTGGGAAAGGCTGGGGCCTAGTTACAGGGCCATTTCAGAATCTATAGTCAGACCAGATTTGCTGTGCTTACCTCTTTGGCTCCCAGACCATCACTAAGAGGAGCTATAGCTGGGTATGGGCCACTGCAGCCTACAAGTTCTCTGTACCTATATCTGAGTCACTAATGGGTGTCACTCCTCCTGGGTTCATTTGCAAATAGTTTTGGTGATAGATCCAAGGCCAAATGGGCTGCACTTGAAGAGGTACAGGGCTGTTTCCAGCTTTATACACAGGACAGTGGTCAGCAGGTCAACCAGTTGGGTGAATTCTGCCTTCTGAAAATGAGTCTCTACAGCTTTGGACTTCACTGGGGTTTCACAGTCTCCTACCTGGATCCCAAAGCTCCTACAAATTTACTTTTTTCAGTGGATGGCCAAATCATTGTTTCTAATGGGACAGGATGGGGACCTCTTATTTCACCATCTTGCTGCTAATGATGATCTCGATGATGATGATGATGATGATGATGGTCTCCATAAGTGTCCTTCTCATTTATGACTCAGCCCACCCTTGGCTAACAGCTCTGGTGTGTGTGTGTGTGTGTGTGTGTGTCTGTTCATCTATGTGTCTGTAGAGTAGGGCTATACTTATAGACTAGCAGAAGCAGAACAAGCAGGAACATTATTTCTGCCAATTTTTTCTTCTTAGTCAACTGGATGATAAAATTTGGCCAATCCATGGTACATTTGAGCAATTTTTTCCTTTTTTTCACACAGCAATTTTTTAGAAGGAGTTCTTGACAATTTATTGCTTGAATCTTTAAAGTCTGCTTCATCACATTTGGAGTAAGACAATTAAAATTATTATTTCAATGTAGCATTTATAGCCATTTTATTGATCAAAACACATTAGTATTTAAATGCAATTTAATGAAAAAAATACTTAAATAAAACATTTAATAAGTTTATCATTTTTAAAAAAAGATTTTCCTTATTTATTTAACATAGAGAAAGAGAGAGAGCCTAAGCAGGGTAGGCAACAGGCAGAGGGAGAAGCAGTCTCCCTGCTGAGCAGAGAGCCAGAAGTGAAGCTGCACCCCAGGACCCTGGGATAATGACCTGAGCCAAAGGCAGATACTTAAATGACTGAGCCAGCCAGGTGCCCCAGAAGCTTATCATTTTTGATGCTTCAGGTGCAAGAAAAAAAAAAAAACTCAAAAATCAAGTGATCTAAAAAGATGATATTTACTATCTCACTTATTAAGAAATTTCTAGGTGGAATAATCCAATAGTTGTTAAATTTATTGACATAATGACATAAAACAATGCTTTTTCTAGCTTGCTGCTTATATGTTCACTCTGTCGGCATATCTCTTCTCATGGAGCTAGCCAGCACTGTTCCACAATTTCCATAAGTACCTCCCAACTTTGAAGCTAAAATGTGTCACTGTATCTTGTTCTATATATTGATAAGCAAATAGATCACTCTCAGAAGCACCCAATGGGCTTCCCTTCCTGAAATTGTTATATTTGGAGGTTTATTTTCTTATCTTTAAATCAAAAACATTTGTGGGGGGATCCCTGCATGGCTCAGTGGTTTAGCGCCTGCTTTCAGCCCAGGGCGTGAGTCTGGAGTCTGGGATTGAGTCCCACATCAGGATCCCTGCATGGAGCCTGCTTCTCCCGCTGCCTGTGTCTCTGCCTCTCTCTCTCTCTCTCTCTCTCTCTCTCTCTCTCTCTCTCTGTGTGTGTGTGTGTCTCATGAATAAATAAATAAAATCTTAAAAAAAACAGTTGTGGAGGATGTGCTAACAGAAATATGTTTATATTTTAGCTATCAGACCATTTACATTGTGCAAATGAACCTAAAATGTAAGTCATTTATCAGAAAACACTGAGCTGTTTGGATGCATCAGCCATTCTCAAGGGATGATGCACTCTGGATACAGGAGAATAAGACCCAGGCTCTGTTCTCATAGGGCTTATTTTAGTGAAAGTTGTCATTATATTACAAAAGAACTCTTTAAGCTGGTATGTACAAGACTTACATGAAAGGATCAAAGAATGTTTTTTGGAGGAGGTATATTAGAAAAGCAATTGAGGAGAGACTTTAACAGTAAATCTAAAATATATTCTACATCCTAGGGAAAAAGAAGGGGTTCCCATAATCCTAAAATTGAAATGGGGAAAAAAAAGTTTTTTCAGCACCAAGAAAAACTAATGCTTTAATATCATTATCCCCAGATACTAGATTTGTATTCAGAATCAAAGTCAGCATATGAACTGCCCATATTTAATTTAGGCAGTTAGAAAGCATATGGTAAAATTGCCATCATGTTACTATCTAAGTCAACATGGAATGAACTTTGAGTTTTGTAACAAGAAAGATGATCTGTATAATCTATTTTAATTTAAAGATTAATTCATTAAAGCTTCCAAATACTCCTTATATCTAAATCACTTGAAGACAGAAACACTTTTTTCAAAACCACCCTCTCCAAGAAACATCAGATTCTACAGAGACAGAATCAAATGGTAGATCAATATAAAACAAAAATTACAAAACCATTTTTTCTCCAGAGCTCTCATACATTTTGTTTCAGATAGCCTGTTGTCAATACTTCATTAAGAATTAAATATCCCAATAAATACTTAAGGTGGAATGCTGCACACCTACATAAAAAATTCAATGCTGATGTAAATATTTGTCTGAGAACTAGAATTATTATAAATACAAATACACAAAAAACACAGCATCCAATGTTTATTATTACCGGTCCTGGCTAAACATAAAATGCATACTATATTATTTTCAGATTAAACAAGTGGGTTGTCCATCTCCAGATATATTACACTGACTCTTCAAGACCCTAAGAGAGTATCATAAATTTTATGTACATCTTGTTCTACAATCTCTCACAGACTATCCCATCTAACTGTATGTGTGTGTGTGTGTGTGTGTGTGTGTGTGTGTGTGTGTACAGTTCTCTAGAAAAAGGCCAAAAGAATAAATCATGGTTTATCTATTTTTCTGTAATCCTTCTACAGCTGGTCTACCAGGAGAATGAACAAACTCATTTTTATTGGAAGAAGCATAATAGTCTTAAATTTTGAAATAAATGGAAATATTAGTGCCAATTCAAAGCACAAGTGGAGCTATCCCTGAAAACATTTCCCTGTTACTCCAAACTGTACAATAACATAATGTAATACAAAGTGCAATGTTGTTCTCATAGCTGTTGTAACTGGAAAAAAAAAAAGTAACATGCAAATGTACAAATGGAAGAACTCCTCCTTGTCAATATTAACCATATCATCTTATTCAATTTTCCAATAATACATATTAGCTCCACAAGTGATTTGTTGAAGTTAAGCTATTAAATGTTAGCATTCTCTAACATCAACTGGATATTATTTAAAAAAATAAGAAAGAGGGATCCCTGGGTGGCGCAGCGATTTAGCGCCTGCCTTTGGCCCAGGGCGCGATCCTGGAGACCCGGGATCGAATCCCACGTCGGGCTCCCGGTGCATGGAGCCTGCTTCTCCCTCTGCCTCTCTCTCTTTGTGTGACTATCATAAATAAATAAAAATTTAAAAAATTAAAAAAGAAAGAAAAGCACAAATTATGTTTTAAGTACTTTTATCACATTAGCAAGTTTTTTCCAAAACTGAAAATTTTAAGTTATGATATTTTTATAGCTAATTCACTGTAGTGTTCATAGCAACTAGAATAATTACAATTAGAAAAATGTTCCCAAACACCAGTTTTCAAAATTCTATTTCCATAGCATTAGTTCCTTTCAGTAAATAAATAATGTTCCCACTTGTTAAGATGTCAACTTCACTTTAAAGGTTGTATGTGTGTAGGTGTATGTGCCTGAATGTCAGATGGATGTATGTATATTTTATTATATACAACATAACAAAATATTGATGGCCCTTCTTATTACAGAAACAGTCACAAAATTAGAACACTTAAGTTTTTCTATTTTATGATACTTTTCAAAATTGTTCAATTTTTTCAGTTTGATGTTAAAATTTTTTTCCATTGGATGATTAGTGAATCTCTGTGTGAAAGAAAACATTTCTATTTTTATTCCTCATCTTTTTACATTGCATTTTAAAGAGTCTCTTCTACAAAAGTCGTATATTTGAAAAAAATAAAAGCACATCTGAGGGTGTCAGTTATACCCCTTGCATGGTGGTTTTCCCATTTTTTCCTTAAGAACCCTCTCTAAATATAGGCTATGTGAAGGGTATAGGCCATTTGCAACCCTATCAAGTGACAATGGCAATGTCAATCCCTAGATTGGATATTAGTAAAGTTTATTGCTTCAATTTTTCCTTTTGAGCAAAAAATATATATGAAAATTCTAATATTTTATCCTTCCAAACTACTGACTTCTCCTGCATCCAGTTATCATCTTCAGAGACTACTACATTGGTAACTTGTATTATTATTTAAAATATTGCTCTTAGAAACCACATTAGCAATTTTTAAGTATTTTCATGAGTGTGTGTATGTATATATATATATAATATGTATATTATGTATATATATACACAATCATATATAAGAACATATGCACTATACATACATATGCATATTTGATCTATAATAAACATGCATTGTGTTTTGTATAGTGTATCTTTCAAAATGCTGCCTTTTACCTGTGTTATTTGATTACTTTTAGTTCCAATTCACTTAAAAATATCATGGACTGGGCAGCCCAGGTGGCTCAGCATTTTAGTGCTGCCTTCAGCCCATGGCCTGATCCTGGAGACCCGGGATGGAGTCCCACGTCGGGCTCCCTGCATGGAGCCTGATTCTCCCTCTGCCTGTGCCTCTGCCTCTCTCTCTCTCTCTCTCTGTCTCTCATGAATAAATAAATAAAATCTTTAAAAAAAAATACCATTGACTAAATATAATGAGCACTGTAGCCTAACACTTCCAGTTTTGAACTGTATTATAAGGTAGTAAGTGTACAACCATACTCAAGAATATTTATAAAAGTGACACATTGAAGCAGAAAATACACAAAAACCCTAAATACCCATCAATCAGAATTTCAATAAGTACAATCATGGTGTAGCTCATGTGCAGTGTCTCTTTCCACACCCCAGGAGGGACCACTGCAGTGTGTTCATATGGTCATATATTTGTCACTTAATATGAAATGGCCCTCAATGGTCTCTTTGAAACCATCTCTCATTTCAAATTAGCATCCCTAAACCCCATATTGGGATGGAAATGGGGGTCTCAGAGAAAAATCTTCTGGAGTAGATGTCTCCAGAGAAAAATTTCACAGATCCCTTTTCCCTTTATCATTCAGCTATTTAATGAAAGAGAGCAAAGAGATTTGACCGTGGAAATATTCCTTCTAATTTACTCTAAGTAATCTTCATCCTTGGTCACTCAGGCACCTTCCTTTGGAGTAGAATATCTATCACATATTGATGTATCATTTGAAATTTCCTTTTAAAAACTTGATAAAAGTATAAAACGAGATGACTCACTGTGTCTTTCTGTAAATAACAGATATCTGAAAGAATGTTCTCAAAATGAACCTCTGATGGTAAGATTTTTCTGAGTCTTACATTTTCTTTTACTGTTAAATGTGAAATAACATTTCTGGAGTTATCTCTTTTTTGCTCTTTTAACTACTATAAACTATGTGACTCTTTTCTTCCCGAAAATAAAAACAGGCCATAAAAATGTGTGATATCCCTGGAAGAGTTTTATAGTGATTAAACAATTTCTCAGGTATTATTGCATTTGATTCTCAATATCCTAAAGGTAAACTGGATTAAATTCATCCAAACTTCATATATTTGAAACAAAATCTATCACTGAAATTCAAAAGAATAATTATTGCCTGAAGCCACTTATATATCTTTCTATCTTTGGTTAGTCTTGTTCTGAAATTACTACAGAAAAATTCAGACCAAGAACATGAACAATGACAAGGTCATGATTGAGAACCTTGTCTCTTACCTTGGCCCTTCCAGAATCCAATTCTGAGGAAACATTACTGAGACCTCATTTTACTTTATTTTCCCTAACATTTTTGTGACTATCATATCTTAATAAAAAAAAAAAACTGTTACCTACTATGATTCCACCAGCATACCCTTTTTTCCCCCTGAAATGTAGTTCATTTCTTCTTGTCTTTGCATATTATCTCTTCCTTGAGGGGAAAAATATGGTAATGCCAATAAATTATTTTATTAAAAGTTAAAAATGAACTCTGTTGCTGTCTAAATGATCACAACAAAACATATATTACCTCTATTCCTCTTTCTCATCTATATTGTACGTGGGAACTTGAAGTTACTGAACCTTGGTCTATTTTAACTCTCCTGTCAACTGATTGGACTTGAAAAAATTTTTTTCAAGTAAATTCCTTCTGAAAAGTCTAACTTAAGGAGACAGATATTTCCCTTAAAAAAATAAGGATATAGACTACTTAAATATCAAGTTATAAACATTTTATGTGCTTTAAAAAGTTAAGAGAGATTAAAAAATAAAGTATAATATTCAAATATGAGGTTGTAGCTTAACCACCTGTTTTAATTATTTTTGTCATATAAATAATAAAACTACACATTCCTATAAAGCTTTCAGAATTTGATATCTTTTTTGATCTGAATAATTCACGTGCAAAGAATTAAAAGCTATTGAGTACCAAAAGAAAGTTGAAATACCTAGCTTGGATTTACTATTTCACAGTCATAATGAGAGATGCTAATACATAATCGTAAGAGAGTCCAAAATAACATTCAGTGTTATTATGGATTATATTTATTTTGAAGACCATAAACAGCAGCAATGTTTTTAACTTTCTCTGCTCCAGATGGTCTCCAGAAATATTTGACATTCAGTCCAAAACAAGATTAAGAAAGAACATTTGAATTTATCATCAGTTGTTATATTTCTCTCATTTTCCCTAACAATCTTCTTTTTCCCATTTTTCTCCAGCACTTATGTAAGGACAGATTTCTACACACATGCTCTATTCACATAATATCTAAACTGACCACTTATCCTAAGTGATACACATTCCTATTTCAGAAATATAAAAAATGTTAACAAGTATGTGTCTGAGAATCAATGAAATACAGTAACTTTTTTAGATTTATCATTTATTACATCGTCTTTTAAAATTCTGATTTCATATATATTTAACATATACATACATATTTAACAACAAAAGTCTTGACACCTTGAGGAGTAAATTACATTCTTCAAGTTATTCAGGAAATTAAAATCTTCACTAGGAAATGACTCTAGGCTTGTGATTTGAGGACAATGTGTCCTAAATTGTTGCAAGAGATTACAGACATCAGAATCTCCTTAGGTACTTATTAAAATTACTAATTTCTAGTAATTACTTATTAAAATTACTTAGTTCTGTCTGAGATCTAATAAATTGGCATCTTAGAGGGGTTGACGTCTGAGAATATTAAATCAGTACATATGCGCAGATGACTTGCCAGATGCCTGAAGACTGAAGAAGATTTAGGTTTGTTATGTTGCCTAACTCTGTTTTCCATATATTTAAGCAATCCGTACATAAGTATTAACAATACATGATATTTCTGTTTCTTATAGAGTCTAAAAACTTTGCATTGTACAAAACACAATAAACTATACAGTAGTGGATAATACTCTATTCTCCCCTACAAAGAGTAGGCTCCTCTACATACATAATTTTTCTTTCTTTTTCATAAATATTTTTTTTCTTTTTAAATATTGATTGGTTGCTAAAAACTGTGGGTGGGGGATCCCTGGGTGGCTCAGCGGTTTAGTGCCTGCCTTTGGCCCAGGGCGCGATCCTGGGGTTCCCGGATCAAGTCCCACCTCGGGCTCCCTGCATGGAGCCTGCTTCTCCCTCTCCTGTGTCTCTGCCTCTCTCTCTCTCTGTGTCTATCATGAATAAATAAAATAAAATCTTTAAAAAAAAAAATAAATAAATAATAAAAATAAATAAAAACTGTGGGTGATAATAATTCTTAACACTTTTGTTAGGAATCATCTTATTCAGTTAATAACATCTTTACTTATGACACTCAAACATATATATCTAATTTAATAATAATTTTCTACCATACATATAGGGTATAAAAAGTGTATCAATTAAAGTGTTAATAAATCGTTTCCTCATCATTATTGTCATTTTCATAAACAGGACCTTTATTTTAAAAATGATTGAATTTGATTAGCAGAGAATTTCAGAAGAAATCAACCCTCAACTTTCCATTGGGTTATTCTTAGTCAATCATTATATTCATCATAAGAATATACTAAAAACTGGAACACCTGGGTGGCTCAGTGGTTGAGTGTCTGCCTTTGGCTCAGGATGTGATCCCAGAGTCCCAGGATCAAGTCCCACATTGGGTTGCCTGCATATAGCCTGCTTTTCCCTCTGCCTATGTTTCTGCCTCTTTCTCTGTATCTCTTATAAATAAATAAATAAATAAATAAATAAATAAATAAATAAATAAAATCTTTTAAAAAAAGAATACTAAAAACTTAAATGGCAGGAAGAATTCTAAGATGGCCACCAAGATTTCTGCTTCCTGGTGTACATGCCCTGTCTAGTCCCCTCCTGTGAATGAAATGGACTTGTGAATGTAACGGAAGAGTCTGGCCACAAGTGCCCCATTCACTGTTCACGACGTGGTTTGCACTTCTTTCTAGGCTATTAGAAAAGATCCTGAGCAGAAAATACAGATAAACCATGATTTGTTTCTGAATCACAGAAACTTTGCCTGGGTGGCTTAGTTGGTTAAGCATGTGCTTTTGGCTCAGGTACTGGCACCAGGGTCCTGGATGGAATCTTTCATTGGGCACCCTGCTCAGTGGGCAGCCTACTCCTCTCGACTACAACCCCCTTCCATCCCTCCTCCCTACTCATGTGCCTTCTCTCACTCTCTCACGTTCTCTCTCTCTAAAATAAATAATTTTTTTTAACAAAAGACACTTTGAGGTAATTAATTTGTATTGTTCAAAGCTGCTACATTAGTGGCAATTTGTTATATAGAACAGAAAGTTAATATACTTTATTCTAAAAATTATAATATTCAATAAGATTATTTTTCTTCAAAATTAAACAAAAGCCAATGTTTTGTCTTAAATATTCTCATAAGGATATCATTTTTATCATTATGAATAATATGTTTTCCCAGTTCTTTCAAGTGGGCAGAAATTGAAGCTCAGAAAGTAGAATAAGAATTTAAAATAAGAAGAGCATCTTAAAATAAGCATTGTACATTTGAGCAATTTAAAAGATACAAACTAGTTCCAGCCCAGAAATCTGCATATATCTAGTTAAAATTTAAGTTTACAAACTACCACTTTCTAGAAAATAAATTAAAATCATTTTAGAAGTATTAATACATTTTTATTGTTTTGATGATATAATATTTAGAAATTTATTACGTATTCAACACTGAAATATTATTTATTAGGAATCTATGATGTTGCTGTCATGTTACCAAGTTTACATTTGTGAAAAGATTCAATAGATATTTGCTCTCCCCTTGTTTGATGAGCATTTAGAATTTATACATATCTTTGATTCTCATAAAAATTCCTGATAAAAAATGAAGAAATCCAAAGTCACATCAATGATTTCTAGTTGGTTAAGAGGTGGAGGTATAGAGAAAACACAGTATAGTTGGTTAGATAAGTAGTATATGTATACCTATGTAATACCTTAAATTTGTTCATTTTCAAGATTTAAATTTATTAAATCATTCTTCTAATCTATATCTTTAATTCAAATCATTAAATATGTTTCAGAATTTTTCTGTTCTATAATAAAGCTTCTAGTAAAACTCTATGATGTATTTAAATGGCTCCATTGTTTTTTGGTCAAAATACAGTCAATGAAGATCTATACCCACACCATGAGTACTTTGCAAAGAAGAAAAAAAAAAAGATAAGCAGGTCATAAATAGAGAGTTTAGGAAAATATATTGATTAAATGCTGCTTATCCATCTATTTTTTTAAAAGGGTTGTAATAGACTTAACAAAAGAATACTAAGCTGGGAAATTTGGGTTTGAAGGTGGGGGTTGGGGGGTTGGGGGGAATTAAGTTGTTTATTTGTTTGCCAAGCATTAACAATAACAGGAAAGAAAAGAGTGGTAACTATACAGTCTTTCTTTCTTTCTTTCTTTCTTTCTTTCTTTCTTTCTTTCTTTCTCCTTCTTTCTTTCTCCCTTTCTTTTCTCATGAAGAATCAAAAGATTAAAGATGTAAAAAGAATCATTAACTAGAAATAGTGATTTAATGAGGAATGAGTATTACCTGAGAGGGAAACTTTCTACCATATGTGACTCTTAATTATGGAAGCAAAAGTAACACCTAGTTTTGATACAAACAGAGAGAGGGAGAGAGAGAGAGAGAGAGAACAAAGGTATTCAGTATTAGAGTCATCCCAGTCCCAGAAATTTATAATGGAATGGAAGTTCCTTAAAATGTCAGCTAAACACAAGTGGAAAATGTGCTACTGGCAATGTTTTCTCACCCAAAGGCGTGGAGAAACAGGAATCATTGGCACATAATCTTCAACCGCACATGGGCGGATGCCAGTGGTACTTAGGAGAGTAAGAATTTGTAATTGCTTCCACTCATAAGAAAGTGTCTGAAGTATTTTTTTTCATTCTCAACTATTATTAGATTTCTATTTTAATCACATCGTATGGGAAAGAGTAAATTAATACTTCAGCTTAAAGAAACATTTCTATTCTGGCCCGTAAAAAGCTTACTCAATATCTTATAAAGATGCAGTAAACTGTGCTTGCAGAAAGGGTTGGAAAGCATCCCATTCATTAGAAGCTACTTAAAGCAAAGCACTTAGTCTTCTCAACCTGCCAGAATAAAATACCGTAGACTAAAGCTTAAACAAAAGAAATGTATTTCTCACATTCCTGGAGGCTGAAAAGCAAGGTGCCAGTAAGATGGGTTTCATTCTGAGGCCTCTTCTCTTGGCTGGTAGGCAGTGGCTATTTCACCATGTTCTCAGTTGATTTCTTCTTTGTGTGTACTCAGGGAAAGAGAAGGAGGTGAGGGGAAGTGGGGAGAGAGGAAGAAAGAGAGGAAGAACTCTCTGATATTACTCCTTTAAAAAAAAAAAGGATTTTATTTACCTATTTGAGAGACAGAGAGCTCAAATGGAGTAAAGGGCAGAGGGAGAAGCAGACTTCCTGCTGAATAGGGAGCCAGGTGTGGGGCTGGATCCCCAGGACTTGATCCCCGGACTCAATCCTGGGATTCCTAGATCACGACCTGAGCCAAAGGCAGACACTTAACCAACTGAGCCACCCAGGTGCCTCCTGATCTTACTTCTTATAAAGGCACTAATCTCATCATGTGGGCCTCACCCTCAGGATCTCATCTAATTATTTCCCTGAGACCATATCTCCAAGTGCCATCACACAGGGGATTAGGGCTTTGTGAGACCACAGAAAAACATATATGTTGGTTTCTCTTCCCCAATTCCTGGCACAGAGTTCCTAAAACCCATGTAATTTCCTAAATGATAAGAGCACTTGAGTCATCTTTTGTTCTAACATTTGGTCTTCAGCTCCAGTTCCTGACACAGAGTTTCTAGAAACTTTAGAATTTCTTGGGTGATAGCAGTGTCTTCTGTTCTAATGAGTGTCTTGGGTGATAGCAGTGTCTTCTGTTCTAATGAGTATCTTTTTTCCATTTGAAGTGGTGGTGGTGGTGGTGGTGAGGAGGGCAATATTGTAGGACTAACCCTTCAACCTGTGAGATCTAATGCTATCTTCAGATATATAGTGTCAGAATTGAATTAAACCATGGGACACCCAGTTGGTGGTATCACAGAGACTTGCTTGGTGTAGGAAAGAAAACCCTTCATGTATCTGGTTACTAGAAGGATCGGAGTATTCTGTGTGAATAGAGAAGGAGAAGCACATCAGAAGAACACAGCTTTAATACAGGAATTTAGGGGAAACACAGTCATTCATTCAATCCATACAGGCACTGTATCGAGTAAAAGCTTCTGGAAGTATGTTTTCCAAGATTAAAATTGCCATAAAAATTTGTTTTAGGCCTTTAAATAAAATGTTAATATCATTATTTAAATACACTTAATTTTGTCTATCCCGTAGAATGTTAAGGTCTAGAAAAGAAAAAAGGTAGTAAGAGTGGCATCTTGCACTACAACACTTTCTAAACACATCGTGAGTTAAATGGATGCAAATTAAACCTAGGAAAACCAATCCTAATTTCAAAGATATGGATTTAGAGATCCTATTGATGTGTAATGGGGAAAAAATTGAATTAATATATCTCTCTGTGGTGAAAGAAAATCAGTCTGGACTTAGATAGGACTTATATCTTATCCTCAAAAATCTCTAGACACAAAACAACTTCAGTTCCTTGACGATAGAAACTATATCAGGTCGTGAACTATTTATAAAATATTGGCTAGCTTTAGATGGCAAAACCGTTCCACTTGTAGGTAAATATATTTCCTTTTTAATAAGAGAGAAGATTGTCTCTCACACACAAAATACAAATCTGTGTTAGGCCATTTATGCATTTCCACATATTCTAACTGCTATTTGAAACCTAGCACTTCCCACCAAGGTCCAAGATGGGTGCTCCAGCCTGCACCGGTGCATAGATTAGTTTTGTCTTCAAATTTTATATAAATAGAATTGATATAGTATTTATTTTTCAGTAACTGGCTTATTTTACCCAAAATAATGATTAAGATACATCAAAATTTTATATATAGAAGTAGATGTATTATTATGCAATATTATTAAATTGCACAAATATATTAGTCATTCTAATGTTATTCTAATGTTGACAAACTGGATATCTGAATTTTTTCAGATTCGAATACTTGCAAATAATGCCACTATGAGTTTTCTTGTGCACATCTTTTTTTTTTTTTTTAAGATTTTACTTATTTATTCAGAAGAGACACAGGGAGAGAGAAGCAGAGACATAGGCAGAGGGAGAAGCAGGCTCCATGCAGGGAGCCCGATGTGGAACTTGATCCCAGGATTCTAGGATCATGCGCTGAGCCAAAGGCAGATGCCTAACTGCTCAGCCACCCAGGCATCCCTTGTACACATCTTCTAATCAGAGAGTCATATTTGGGTAATGAGTATGAAAGTGCATGTGAATATGAAAATATAAATATATAAATACACAGACATATTCATATGTATGTGATATGTGTATATGTTTACTGCATAGCTATCAAAAAATCCAGTGAGATAGTTCAAGAGAAAGTGAATTCTGTCTGAAAATTATTGGATTTGTCTTTCTACTCACAGATTTGGATAACTAAGCTGAATACAATGAATGAATCCACACCTGTCACTGTATCTCATTGATGAACTGTTTTGCAGCCTTAAGGAAATCCACATGTATACTTTCTCAGACAAAACTTGTAAAGAGCAAATGTTTACAAATGTATATTTTTGAGCTAAAATCCATTGCACAAAGCAAAGATGTGATCCATCCATTTGGATTCTATGAAGCTTCTGTGATCCCAACATCCTTTGGACTCAGCTTCAACACAGTGATTTCTGAGTCCCAGTTCTCTTTCTGTTACATTTTCATTCTCTAGGAGTCCTTGTTCCCAAATTGCCCATACATGTTGGAAGGAACTGATGTGGTTGGAGAAAATACGGCTATCACAATTTCACTTTTTAGTTCCAAATGGTATAAATGCGAAACCTGTGAGGATTAAAAGAACACAATCAATCCGAAAGAGATAGTAGGTATTTCATCAAATATTAAAAGGTCAAAGAGTGTGACATCCCTACATTAGGGAAATTTATTTAAGAAATTCAATCTACTGAGAACTCTTAACTTTGAAATGTGATAAAGGTCATAGAACAAATTATTTGAAAACATTGCTAAAGTAGCAGTTGTTTCAAATCCACTAATATTTTGGAGACTTTTATGTTTCTTGCACTCTCTTTTTTACCATATGATCTCTCCTGTGTATGCAATAACTCTCCCACTACAATAAAATCACATTTCAAAGATCACCAATAACCTCTTTACTGAGTATAACATCCTCTTTCATTTCTCACCCACCCATTCTCTTTGCAGTATTTAAGACCCTTTGCTATCACTTTCTTTCTTAAGATCTTACATCTTTGGTTTTTGAACTTTTTGACCTCTGAAATGTACCTCAGTCTATTTGCTGCAACTTCCTAAACACTGGGTTAGTACGCAAGGATCTTGTCACACAAAACTAGCCCTACGGTTTCCCCTTTAAAATATGTATATTTATTTATTTATTCATGAGGGACACAGAGAAAGAGGCAGAGACATAGGCAGAGGGAGAAGCAGGCCCCCTGCAGGGAGCCCAAGGCAGACTTGATCCCAGGACCCTGGAATCACACTTGAGCCAAAGGTAGACACTTAACCACTGAGCCACCCAGGTGCCCCCTGCTTCCTCTTACTAAATCTGAAACTTCATAAGATTGTTGATTTCCATGAAATATACTCTTCCTCCATCTCATCCCTGTACACTTCTGATGACCAGTTTACCAATAAAATTCCTAGTCATTTTTCAAGATCCAGATGATAATTTTTCTTCTCTATGGTGACTTCCAATCTGAATGCATCAAAATTCTATCACAGAGCCTTATTCCCAAGGCATAGGAAAGTCCGCGGCAAATAAGAGACATTCAATTTATGCAGTAGATGAAACAAGGGCTTTAGATTCAGAAGGCCTATATTTAAATTTTAGTTCTCTTTTGTATTTGAAATTAAACTGAAAAATTCTTCTCTGGAAACGTTTCCTGCTTTGTAGGAAACAGAGCTAATAATAACTTTCCTGTAATAGTTGTATGAGATAATGTATGGAAATCACCAAGGGCGATGTCTGGCACTTAGTAGAAGATCTGTAATTGGTTGTAACTACTTTCACTACCATTATTATTTCTCTGTTCCTCCACCTCTTCTCTTAAGAAGAAGATTGCTTCTTACTTAAGAAGTAATCAACAGTGGAATAAACAGAAATCTTAAATTTCCCTTCTTTGTGAAGTTGTATCATGAGTCAAGATAATTACTTTTCTAGCTAGAGAGATACATGTGTATAATGCATTCTGTGAAATCTACTTACAATTTGTTTCTCTTCTGCTAGAGGAGGTCGTCAAAGGAATGGGGTTGATGAGTTAGCTGGAGCTGGGCAATCAGACTTCTTCACCCTATCCTCCTTGGAAAGTATGTGCTGCCCACACTTTCCACAGTGGGAGCCATTTTTTAAGTATGGCCTTCGCAGAGCAATGTATGTTAGAGCAGCTAGCCAAGATACACAACCGAACCCAGGTAAGACTTCTATGTAAGTATTTAAGATCCTGCAGGTGGTTGCGGAGATCCACTTGTCTTAAGGCCTCGAGGATAAGCTGCCTCTCTAAGTTCCCTTGCTTATTAAACCTTCCCTACCAATATGGCGTGGCCTGCCTCTTTCTTCAGTTGCTCCTTGCCTCCTGTATTTGGGTTTCAGACTTCACCCAGGAAATTCCTGTGTTTGTGAACCAACACTCTTATGATGTATTTAGTGGTCTATATACTTACTGAATCCTTAACAAGTCAAAAAGAGTGAAAATACAGTAGCTTCTCCATAGATCATATCAGTTTATCCTTCTTCTATTATACTATCTTTCCCCACTGTAGCAGCTTGATGATCCATATACCAAAATAACCAAAAATATTGTTGTGGGAAGTAGCAGAAGAATGTTGATGTTTGCTTACAGAAGTGTCATTCATCTAATTTTTTTTTTCTTTTTCTTCTCCCCTTCTGTTCCTTGGAAGTTTGATAATTTATAAGAAAGCCAATTTAATTGTGAAAATTCATGGGACATCTGGCTGGCTCAGTCAGTTTAGTGACTGCTTTGGGCTCAGAGGCCTGGAATCAAGCCCTGAATGGGGATCCCTGGTCAGTAGGGTGTCTGCTTCTCCTTCTCCGTCTGTCTCCTCCCCTGTACTCATGCTTGTCTCAGTCTCTCTCAAATAAATAAATAAAATTTTAAAAATAAAATAAGTTGTGAAAATTCAGGCATATTTACCAGTTCCTATTCCAGACAGTAGGACACTTAAATGTAATGCACGTTTTTCTTACACAGTGACCACTAGCCAGGCAAAAAGAAATTACATATTAAGATACATATTGTTTAGCCTCTGGGAAAAGATGGGCACAAATCTTTGACTACAATATTGGCTAAAACTAAGGAAAGAAAAAGATAGGATATTAGACAGTATATGCTTTTTTTAAGTGTTTAACTGGAGAAACAATAGGATCAGAGGAGAAATAACATGAGAACAAAGGAATAAGAAGAGATGAGTAAGTAGGCTTAGAAAGAAACCATGGCTCTATCTCTGACTGGAGGAAGAGAGAGAAGCCAGCATGTTCAAGAGTATTTTGCTTTTCAGAAAAACCACAACTTATTTGATTGGAATAACAATCTTCTGCAATAATTATAGTCTTTTTCAACATTATCTGTCTGTAGCACTGCTTCTACAGAAAAATCTTCCTATTTCCCTTATTTCTTTTTTTTTTTTTTAATTTTTATTTATTTATGATAGTCACACAGAGAGAGAGAGAGAGAGAGGCAGAGACACAGGCAGAGGGAGAAGCAGGCTCCATGCACCGGGAGCCCGACGTGGGATTCGATCCCGGATCTCCAGGATCGTGCCCTGGGCCAAAGGCAGGCGCTAAACCGCTGCGCCACCCAGGGATCCCCCTTATTTCTTCCTGTAGAAATACTTTGCCCATGGATGTCTAAATATGTTAAAGACCCAAATCAAAACCATGAGGAAATTTGAGGATTCCTTAACAATTGGAAACATTTTCTAGATGACTAACATTAATAAATGCCAAAGTCCAATGCTCTAGTTACTCCCTGAAGATTTTCTAACAATATTTTAATTATCAACCTCCAGTACGCTAACTCCCAAACTGTGAGAACCACACATTTACAAAGAAATAAATCTTCGTAACTCGAATAATTAGGGCTTAGTAGTTACCAGCATTTTTATCTACTGGTGATAGTAAGTCATTTTGCAAGGTTAATGAATTTTAATTTGGATGCCATTATGTTACTCTCTCTGCTCTTTTCTATCTGCTGCACAGAAAAATTAAATCTATTAAACTCAGTATGAGGCAAAGCCACAGTGACCTGCTGGGACTTGCTGGTTGACAACGTGGCACAAAAGTTAGTATAGAAGAAGGCTGTCCTGGTTGATCTGGTATGGGAACCTAGTGAAATATCACGAAGGTTACTGAAGGATACCAATCAGAATTTGAATAATAATAGTCAATCAGTGATAGAAACTTGAGGCTATGTTTACTCAAGTGGAAGCAGCATGGTGATAGAACCACGTATAACCTTCATCTTAGGCAAATTAATTAGCTTAGACTTCTCCAAAGCCACATGGGAAAAATTGAAAATCACTGGAGAATCCACTAATACCATAGTAAAGAATCCCCATGTTGATCAGTTTGCTCATATATTATAGAGTACAGTATCTCCCAAGCCTTTTCCCTTTGTGTATACCCACATAACCTAAGATTGATCCTGGCCAGAATGGAAAAAAGATACACTAACAAGATGATAGACAACATTTCAGAGGGTTTTATGTATGACATGTGTAGATGTAAAGTCATCTGGATAAGAGAAGTATGAGGGTTGCCTTTACTTTTCTTGCTATTTTTATGTACATTTGAAATTATTTCAAAAGAATTACTGAAAACCACTTAGATTCCAAGGAATAATAAAAAAAGTCAAGAACTATGAGTAAAATAATAATAGCAATAATAACAGTTTGTCATAATAATTTTATTTTCAATCAACTTTAAAATCAAAGAATAAATAGGAGCATAATGTATATTTACACTTCTTATTGACAAAATATTTTCAGTGAATGTAATACTTAGTGAATGCATAATAATAGAAAAATAAATACAATTAGGATATTTGAAAAACAAGTCTTTAATTTTATTAAAAAACCAAAGAAGGGATGCCTGGGTGGCTTAGTCGGTTAAGTATCTGCTTTCAGCTCAAGTCATGATCTCAGGGTCCTGGGATTGAGCCCCGCATCAGGCTCCCTGATAAGCGGAGAGTCTGCTTCTCCCTCTGCACTCCCCCTTTATGCTCTCTCTCTCTCTCTCTTTCTCTCTCAAATAAAGTCTTTTTTAAAAAAGAAAGCAAAAGAAAAAAGGAAAGAAAAGAACTGAAGGCTCATATTGTGGGAGCATATCCAATTAAGGAAGTGTATGACACAAAATACTTTCTCTATTTTGATATTGCTTATACTGCTGACCCATACTGGAGAAGAAATGTAGACCAGGCATCTTTTGAGGTAAATCATGAACTTTAGGTGTAGAATATGCACAGTCAAAGAGCTGCTGCCTTTGGTGCTGCCTACAGCCTGGGTATAGGCTCCTCTGTCCTCCTGTCTCAAAGGACATGAGAAGCAGTAACCTGGATGGATGACTTCTGAACCTTAGTACTTTCCTCTGAAATCATCTTGCACTTCAGCCTTCTTATCAGAGGAAGAGAAGATAAGCAAACTAGATGTTCAGTTGAGAGGAAAGAACAGACAATAGATTCCGTCAATGACTTAATGAATAATAAGAAATCAAATTTGCTAGTTTTGTTGTCATTGCACTTCATTTTAACAAAATTATATCACTTTCTTATATCACTAATATTCTCATGAAGATTCTGACACACATATACACAATTATTTGTTGAGAAATAAGAGCTTCTTTTATTTTTGCTATTAAAAAGTCTGCATTTTCTATGTAACTTTCTTTAAAAACAAGGACAATACATAAGTTGCATGATTTTGTTGCCTTTCTTATTTATGAAATGTTTACTAATTAATCTATCAATTATGATCATAGATTTTATTAAATTTAGCTTTAATATCCCCCACTTTATTTCATCTAAGCAGTGTTGTGATACTTTCTCAAAATCCAGCTCAAATACTAATCCTCCCTAAACATTACAAGAGCATACCTTCAAAAAGTGACCATTCTTCTTCTGGAAACTGAATGATTTCCAAAAGTTTACTCCACAGAACATTCTGGGCCTTGAGATGATCTTTTTAATTAATTTTATTTTTAATTAAATTTGGGAAGTACTGTATATTATATCCCCCCTTTTAGAGATTGAAAAGACAAATTCGTTATTAAAAGTTCTCAAATTTCCTGAAGTAATAATCCAAATTAGCTTGATGAAACCCAGGTACCTCTAAATGTACTTGGCAATGGAAAGCTTCCCCCATTCTGTAAGATTTATTAACAACTACCTGAACCATATTTCACATATCTCAATTTCAGAAATGCTGTATTGTGAAAAGTAGATAAGATTGCTTAGTTATTAATTTATATACTTGTCACAAGCATGCTATAAAGGAGGACACATGAGTTGTGTCTTTCCACAATTCAATCATAAAGCAAGGTTAACATAATCATAAGGCTGTTTCAGGATTCCAAACAATGACATTTCGTTATACATTTAACTTGACTACATATGTATCACACAAAGCAAAGCACAGTGCAAAGTCATACAACAAACATGATACAAGAAGTTAACCAGTCCTGCACAAATCTGCGACTGTGCAGTGGAGGTAAGGCCTCTGTCCAGACCAGGGCAGCTCCCGGCACATGCTGCTTATTATGTTCAGGCAGTGGAGGGTCTATGTTTACGTTCAGAGATGGGTCTGGGCAGAGCCTTCGATGGCAGTTGCCTTTTTAATGTAGTCGTATGAGGAAGGGTCAGCATCTGGAGAGTCTGACAGTTTGCTACGAAAAGTCCTCTCTTTTTAGAGTTCAATCAGTCTTGGGCCTCTGCAGGCTTCTTTGGGTTCTAGTGCTTATGAGCTCTTGGTTCCTGATGGCTCTCTTGGTTTTGCTGAACCAATGTTAACCAATAGAACCAATAGAATCAATGTTCTATTTATCAATTTTGGGTGCCATCAGCCCGTGCTAGCTTCCATGATACTGGTCTCAGCTGCAATGCTGCTGGTTGCTTACTTCACAGCTTGGTGTGAGTGACTCCATCTTAATGTCTACAATGCTACTTAATGACATTCCTTACTGCATTGAAATTGGCTGCTTTCTTATTTAGCTTTTTACACATTTATGAGCCCTTGACTATTATCTTTTTTCTGAGGTTCTCTAAATACCTAGCAAAAGTATTATATATAAAAATTCTATCTATAGAAAGAAGATACAGAAAAGCTACAAATAAAAAATATTGTCACATTTAATCCATTAAAATTACATTGATATATTTCAGACAAAAGGGTACAAACAGCAGTATAAGGAATAGTATATCCATATCACTTAGCTTAAAAAAAAAAAACAACTTGAGACTAAAAATTGAAAAGTCCTATATATCCCTCCCTGGTGGGATTGTATGCTTTTGCTTTAGAGGAAATCACTATCCTGAAGTTATTATTTCCCATTTTCTTAGGCTTTTTTAATAGTTTATCACAAACCCTATGTTCTTAAACAGTAGTGTCAATGCATTTTTATAGTTCATATAAGATGTTGCACTGTATGCATTTTTAGTAATCTCTTATTCATAAATATATTTTTTATATTTAGCTATATGGAAAAAACTCATAAAATTCTTGCATACTTAATGCTGAATAAAATTGCATTATATAAATGTGATATATGTATCTAGTCTTCAGTTGATGTATATTTAAGTATTCCAATTTGTTGGTATTCAACATAATACTTCTGTGAATACTCTTAAACACAGCTCTATTAGCACTGTTGAATGCATTCTGTTATACTTATGGTAGTAGAATCTTTGCACCTTGATATATGCATACCATTAACTTTAATTGTTTACAATTACTTATTGCATAACAGATAACCTCCAAAACATTGTAGCTTAAAACAACAACCATTTGTATTCACCCACAAAATGGTGTCTTGGCTGGGATGACTGGCAGAGGGAACACAGATACGTTGGCTGACATAATGAGATGTCTGGATCTTGTGGTTTGTGGCTCATAAACTGCAATCTAGGAGTCAATAAATTACACATGGCAAACAAAATCTGATCCATGGCCTGATTTAATTTTTTTTATTTTATTTTATTTTATTTTATTTTATTTTATTTTATTTTATTTTATTTTATTTTATTTTATTAAGATTTTATTTATTTATTCATGAGAGACAGAGAGAGAGAGAGGCAGAGACACAGGCAGAGGGGAGAAGCAGGCTCCATGCAGGGAGCCTGATGTGGGACTCCATCCTGGGTCTCCAGGATCATACCCTGGGCTGAAGGTGGCGCTAAACTGCTGAGCCACCCGGGGTTGCCCATCGCCTGATTTTATATGGCCCATGAGCTATGAATATTTTCACTCAAAGGTAGTTTAAAACAAAACCAAAACACAAAGTAGAAGAGTTTTCTATGTTATCTTCAAAGCCTAAATTATTCACTAGGTGGCCCTTTATAGAAAACAAAACAAAACAAAAACTTTTCTGGCCCACCATGGTCAGCTAGCTGGGGCTTCACCTGACGGTGTCAATGTTCTCACAAGCAAGAGACAGGCAAGCCTCAGTGAACATTTTCCAATGTTTCGCTTGTGTTAAGATTGCAAATGTCTGATTGGTGAAAGCACTTACCAGACCATCCAACAGAGACTCAGAATTGAGTCATTACTGCAACATTCAAGCACAAGTGGGCATGGCCAGCTGACTGTCCAAATTTCTTGTAATAATGCATAAGTAGTAAATAAAGCTTCCTTTTGTGCCTCACTCTCTCTACTACTTGATATTTAGAAACTGAACAGTTTTTGCTTAACTGAAATGTATACAACTGTATCTCATTGGGATTTTCTTTTGCATTTCCCTGAATACTGAATAATTGGAGTATCTTTTCATATGTTTATTCAAAATTGTATGGTCTATTTTGTAAATCTTCATATCTTTAAAAAAAAATTATGTTGGTCTTTTAAAAAATGTTAGCCTTTATATAATTGACTTATAGGAAATTTATATGTATATTTAATTGTCTGATATATATGTCCCAAATAATGTATTTTTATTTTTTGTCTTTCCGTGTTTCATAGTATATTTTATGTAGATAAGTTTATCATTGTTATGAAGGAAAATGTAGTTTTAAGATCTTATTTCCCTTCCCAAGTTCATAAAAAGTTTCCTACAGTTATTTCTAATCTTTTTAAAGTTTTTCATTTCATATTGAGAACTTTTCTTTTTAAGATTTTATTTATTTATTCGTGAGAGACATGGAAAGAGAGAGAGAGAGAGAGAGGCAGAGACACATGCAGAGGGAGAAGCAGGCTCTATGCAGAGAGCCTGATGTGAGACTTGATCCCGGGACTCCAGGATCACACCCTGGGGCGAAGGCAGGTGCTAAACCACTGAGCCACCCAGGGATCCCTGTATGGAAACTTTTTAATGTCTTTTAACAAAGTTTTATCATTTTCAACATTTGGCTGTCATACTTTGTTACTACAGGGACTTTATGAACCACAATCTTGCTCAGTTTTAATAAATTTTTTCATGTACATTTTAGAAGAATATGTACATGTACAACTTAACTTATAGGTGCAAAATTTCATATATATGGATTTGATCAAATTTATGATTGTGCCATTTACGTCATCACTATTTTTTCTTTTCTCTCTACTTCATTTAAGAATTGCTGAAAGAATGTTACAAAACTACCAAAGTGAAAGTATGATTGCGAGTACATGAATTTCTTCTTATTTCTTATGCTTTTTTATACATTTTGAAGATCTGTTATTAGGTGCATTGAAGTTTATTGTTAATTATATCTCAATAATTGAACTACATATCATAGAAAAGAACCTCCTTTTACTTATTTATTTTTTAAAGATTTTATTTATTTGACAGAGCACAAGCAGGGAGAATGGCAGAGGGACAAGCTCAGCAGGGAACCCAATATGGTGCTGGATCCCAGGACTCTGGGATCTTGACCTGAGCCATCCAGGCACCCCAAGAACCTCCTTTTACTTAATGATAGCTGTTTTGCCTTGGAATCTACTTTGTTCTTAATATAGGTATTTTACATTGCATTGTGTTCATATTCATTTGGTATATATTTTTCTATCTTTTCATTTATCTTATATTCTAGGAATATCTCTTAGATATGGCATTTGATGGGTTTTTAAAAAATATATGCTGTCTTTACTGGTAAATTTAATACAGTTAAAATTACTGTGTTTACTGAAAAGTTAGGATTCTTTTCTGCCATCTTGTGTAGTACTTTTTGTTTTTCCTCCTTTCATATATGTGCATTTTTAAAATCTATTTTTGAGATAATTTACACAATGAAAGAAAATTTCTTCAATCTTCTCTTGCGTTTAAGTGTCAGAGAAAAGCTCCCACTGTTCCACTTCCAAATAACCCGTAACCTGGTTTATCAGTCTGTTCAATTCAAAATATAAAGCCATACTGGACAATGCTGTTTCAAAATAGAGTTGTTTTCTACTTGGGATTGGAAAAAACAATTCTAATAATAGCTTAACCTGAGACTAAACTCGGCTCCTCAGTTTTTCACCCATCAAGTTGTTTTTGTCCTTTTATTCTGCAAACTTCTGATATTTCATTATCTACTGCCCATCACCTGAGAAAAGTGCCAATATACACCAATCTTCCTCTGATAATGTGCTACAAGGTTTGGTATCATTGGGTTGTTCAAGTTCTTAGCTCCTTAAACTAAAACCTGTGGTGGGGGGGTGGGGGAGGAAGGAGGATGGACCATGGTGAATGACAGCTGTGATAAAAGGAGTAGAAGATCCAGGAGAAGGTGATATTGAAGAGAGAGCCAATCAGAATGATGATTGATTTCACTTAGGGGTTCCTTGGTTCTTGCTCTTTCCCATAAAGACTTCCTAAACCTGCTCTATCCTTTCTACTATACGCTTTGTGTTCTTTCTTTCTTTGGACTAGTCAAGAGTTTCATTCTATTTTTTTTCTTTGAGAAAAGTATTAGGATGCATTTTTTAAAATTTATTCATGGATATCCATTAAAATTTAACACTTTAATTGAATAATATAAACTTAATTCAGTTAACTAAATCCTTCTCCCAAGCACTAGTATAGTAGCTTCTTTGAATATGCAACTATTGATTGATAACTAGTTGTATTCTATCAAAATTTTGATAATAATGATGTAATTACCTTGTGCTTGTTTTATTATTATGGAGATGTTTGCTTTTTTTATTCCTCAAGAGGTATC
>JAEUCK010004973.1:0-59469 GCA_017311455.1 Otocyon megalotis megalotis | reverse complement strand
AACCCTAATCCTAAACCTAACCCGAACCCGAACTTGTACGGTAAACCTAACACAAAACCTAACACTAAACCTAAATGGTACCATAACCCTAAACCTAAACCTGACCCTAACCCTATTCCGAACCCTAACCTTAACCTGTAATGTAACCCTAAGCCTAAACCTAACCCTAAACCTAACACTAACCCTAGCGCTATCCTATACCGTAACCCTAACCCTAAAGCTAACTGTAACCCTAAACCTAAGAGTAATGCTAAACTTAAACCTAAACTGTAACGTAACCGTAACTCTTACCCTAACCTGTACTGTAACCCGAAACCTAAATGTAACCCTAAACTGTACCGTAACCCTAGCCCTAACCCTAAAGCTAACTTGTACCGTAACCGTACCCCTAACCCTAACCGTGACCTGTACCGTAAACCTAAACCTAACCGTAACCCTAACACTAACCTGTACCGTAACCCTAACGCTAACACTAACCCTAACCCTAACTTGTACCGTAAACCTAACCTAACCCTAAACCTAACCATATCCTGTACCATAACCCGAAACCTTACCTTAACCCTAACTCTAAACCAAACATTTATCCTAACCCTAACACTACCCTAACCTCTATGGCAAACCTAAACCTAACCCTAACACAAACCTTAACCCTAACCTGTACCATAACAGTCACCCTAACCCTAACCCTAACCCTAAACCTAACCTGTACCGTAACCCTAACCCTAACCACAACCAGTACCGTAAACCTAACCCTAACACTAACCCAAAACCTAAACCTAACCCTAACCTGTACTGTAACCCTAAACCTAACCCAAACCCTAACCATAATGCTAACCTATAAGGTAACCATAACCCTAAACCTAACCGTAAGCCTAACTTGTAACGTAACCCTAACACTAACCCTAACCCTAAACCTGACCATAAATTGTAACGTAACCCTAACCCTACCCCTAACCCTAACCTGAACCGTAAACCTAAACCTAACCCAAGCACTAATGCTAACCTGTACCGTAAAACTAAACCTAACCTAACTTGTACCGCAACCCTGAACCTTTGCCTACCCCTAAACTTAAACCTAAATTGTACCGTAACCCTAACCCTAACCTATACCGTAACCCCAACCCTACCCCTTACCCTAAAACTAACCCTAACCTGTACCATAACCCTAACACTAATGCTAAAACTAACTATAACCTGTAACATTACCCTACCCTTAAACCTAACCCTAATCCTAACCCTATCCTGTACCGTAACCCTAACACTAACCCTAACCCTATTGCTATCCTCTACCGTAACCCTAACGCTAACCCTAACCATTACCGCAACCCTAACCCTAACCCTACCCTAAACTCTACGGTAACCCTAACACTAACCCTAACATTAACCTGTACCGCAAACCTAACCGTAACACTAACTTGTACCATAAAACTAACCTAACCCTAATCCTAACCATACCCTGTACCATAACCCTAAACCTTACCTTAACCCTAACTCTAAACCTAACATTTATCCTAACCCTAACACTAACCCTAAACTCTAAGGCAAACCTAACCCTTAACCTAACACTAACCCTAACCCTAACCTGTACCGTAACAGTAACCCTAAACCTAACCCTAACCCTAACCCTAAACCTAACCTGTACCGTGACCCTAACGCTAACCCTAAACCAGACCATAACCAGTACCATACACCTAACCCTAACCCTAAACCTAAACCTAACCCTAACCTGTACCGTGCCCTAAACCTAACCCTAACCCTAACCATAACGCTAATCTCTAACGTAACCCTAACCCTTAACCTACCATAACCCTAACTTGTAACGTAACACTAACCCTAACCCTAACCCTAAACCTGACCCTAAATTGTAACGTAATCCTTACCCTAACCCTAACCCTAACCTGTACCGTAAACCTAAACCTAACCCTAACCCTAATGCTAACCTGTCCCGTAAACCTAACCCTAATCCTAACCCTAACCGAAACTATACAGTAACGCTTACACTAACCCTAACTTATACAGTAACCCTAACCCTAACCCTAACCCTAACCCTAACCCTAACCCCTAACCCTAAACCTAACCTTAACCCTAACCCTAACACTAACCTGTATCGTAATCCTAACCCTAACCCTAAACCTAACAATAACCTGTACTTAATCCTAACCATAACCCTAAACCTAACCCTAACCCTAACCCTAACCCCAACCCTAACCTGTACAGTAACACTAAACCTAACCCTAACCCTAACACTAAGGCTAACCTATACCGTAAACCTAACCCTAAACCCAACCGTAACGTTAACTTGTAACGTAACCCTAACCCTAACCCTAACCTAACCCTAACCATAACCTGCACCGCACCCTAAACCTAACCCTAACCTAACCCTGACCCTAACCTGTACGGTTAACCTAACCCTAATCCTAACCCTACCCTAACCCGAACTTGTACGGTAAACCTAACAGAATACCTAACACTAAACCTAAATGGTACCATAACCCTAAACCTAAACCTGACCCTAACGCTATTCCTAACCCTAACCCTAACCTGTAATGTAACCCTAAGCCTAAACCTAACCCAAAACCTAACACTAACCGAGCGCTAACCTATACCGTAACCCTAACCCTAAAGCTAACTGTAACCCTAAACCTAAGAGTAACGCTAAACTTAAACCTAAACTGTAACGTAACCGTAACTCTTACCCTAACCTGTACTGTAACCCGAAACCTAAATGTAACCCTAAACTGTACCGTAACCCTAACCCTAACCCTAAAGCTAACTTGTACCGTAACCGTACCCCTAACCCTAACCGTGACCTGTACCGTAACCCTAAACCTAACCGTAACCCTAACACTAACCTGTACCGTAACCCTAACGCTAACACTAACCCTAACCCTAACTTGTACCGTAAACCTAACCTAACCCTAAACCTAACCATATCCTGTACCATAACCCGAAACCTTACCTTAACCCTAACTCTAAACCAAACATTTATCCTAACCCTAACACTACCCTAACCTCTATGGCAAACCTAAACCTAACCCTAACACTAACCTTAACCCTAACCTGTACCATAACAGTCACCCTAACCCTAACCCTAACCCTAAACCTAACCTGTACCGTAACCCTAACCCTAACCACAACCAGTACCGTAAACCTAACCCTAACACTAACCCAAAACCTAAACCTAACCCTAACCTGTACTGTAACCCTAAACCTAACCCAAACCCTAACCATAATGCTAACCTATAACGTAACCTTAACCCTAAACCTAACCGTAAGCCTAACTTGTAACGTAACCCTAACCCTAAACCTGACCATAAATTGTAATGTAACCCTAACGCTACCCCTAACCCTAACCTGAACCGTAAACCTAAACCTAACCCAAACACTAATGCTAACCTGTACCGTAAAACTAAACCTAACCTAACTTGTACCGCAACCCTGAACCTTTGCCTACCCCTAAACTTAAACCTAAATTGTACCGTAACCCTAACCCTAACCCTAACCTATACCGTAACCCCAACCCTAACCCTTACCCTAAACCTAACCCTAACCTGTACCGTAACCCTAACACTAATGCTAAAACTAACTATAACCTGTAACATTACCCTACCCTTAAACCTAACCCTAATCCTAACCCTATCCTGTACCGTAACCCTAACACTAACCCTAACCCTATTGCTATCCTCTACCGTAACCCTAACGCTAACCCTAACCATTACCGCAACCCTAACCCTAACCCTACCCTAAACTCTACGGTAACCCTAACACTAACCCTAACATTAACCTGTACCGCAAACCTAACCGTAACACTAACCCTAACCCTAACTTGTACCATAAAACTAACCTAACCCTAATCCTAACCATACCCTGTACCATAACCCTAAACCTTACCTTAACCCTAACTCTAAACCTAACATTTATCCTAACCCTAACACTAACCCTAAACTCTAAGGCAAACCTAACCCTAAACCTAACACTAACCCTAACCCTAACCTGTACCGTAACAGTAACCCTAAACCTAACCCTAACCCTAACCCTAAACCTAACCTGTACCGTGACCCTAACGCTAACCCTAAACCAGACCATAACCAGTACCATACACCTAACCCTAACCCTAAACCTAAACCTAACCCTAACCTGTACCGTGCCCTAAACCTAACCCTAACCCTAACCATAACGCTAATCTATAACGTAACCCTAACCCTTAACCTACCATAACCCTAACTTGTAACGTAACACTAACCCTAACCCTAACCCTAAACCTGACCCTAAATTGTAACGTAATCCTTACCCTAACCCTAACCCTAACCTGTACCGTAAACCTAAACCTAACCCTAACCCTAATGCTAACCTGTCCCGTAAACCTAACCCTAACCCTAACCCTAACCGAAACTATACAGTAACGCTTACACTAACCCTAACTTATACAGTAACCCTAACCCTAACCCTAACCCTAACCCTAACCCCTAACCCTAAACCTAACCTTAACCCTAACCCTAACACTAACCTGTATCGTAACCCTAACCCTAACCCTAAACCTAACAATAACCTGTACTTAATCCTAACCATAACCCTAAACCTAACCCTAACCCTAACCCCAACCCTAACCTGTACAGTAACACTAAACCTAACCCTAACCCTAACACTAAGGCTAACCTATACCGTAAACCTAACCCTAAACCCAACCATAACGCTAACTTGTAACGTAACTTAACCCTAACCCTAACCCTAACCCTAACCTAACCCTAACCATAACCTGCACCGCACCCTAAACCTAACCCTAACCTAACCCTGACCCTAACCTGTACGGTTAACCTAACCCTAATCCTAACCCTACCCTAACCCGAACTTGTACGGTAAACCTAACAGAATACCTAACACTAAACCTAAATGGTACCATAACCCTAAACCTAAACCTGACCCTAACGCTATTCCTAACCCTAACCCTAACCTGTAATGTAACCCTAAGCCTAAACCTAACCCAAAACCTAACACTAACCGAGCGCTAACCTATACCGTAACCCTAACCCTAAAGCTAACTGTAACCCTAAACCTAAGAGTAACGCTAAACTTAAACCTAAACTGTAACGTAACCGTAACTCTTACCCTAACCTGTACTGTAACCCGAAACCTAAATGTAACCCTAAACTGTACCGTAACCCTAACCCTAACCCTAACTCTAACTTGTACCGTAACCGTACCCCTAACCCTAACCGTGACCTGTACCGTAACCCTAAACCTAACCGTAACCCTAACACTAACCTGTACCGTAACCCTAACGCTAACACTAACCCTAACCCTAACTTGTACCGTAAACCTAACCTAACCCTAAACCTAACCATATCCTGTACCATAACCCGAAACCTTACCTTAACCCTAACTCTAAACCAAACATTTATCCTAACCCTAACACTACCCTAACCTCTATGGCAAACCTAAACCTAACCCTAACACTAACCTTAACCCTAACCTGTACCATAACAGTCACCCTAACCCTAACCCTAACCCTAAACCTAACCTGTACCGTAACCCTAACCCTAACCACAACCAGTACCGTAAACCTAACCCTAACACTAACCCAAAACCTAAACCTAACCCTAACCTGTACTGTAACCCTAAACCTAACCCAAACCCTAACCATAATGCTAACCTATAACGTAACCTTAACCCTAAACCTAACCGTAAGCCTAACTTGTAACGTAACCCTAACCCTAAACCTGACCATAAATTGTAATGTAACCCTAACGCTACCCCTAACCCTAACCTGAACCGTAAACCTAAACCTAACCCAAACACTAATGCTAACCTGTACCGTAAAACTAAACCTAACTTGTACCGCAACCCTGAACCTTTGCCTACCCCTAAACTTAAACCTAAATTGTACCGTAACCCTAACCCTAACCCTAACCTATACCGTAACCCCAACCCTAACCCTTACCCTAAACCTAACCCTAACCTGTACCGTAACCCTAACACTAATGCTAAAACTAACTATAACCTGTAACATTACCCTACCCTTAAACCTAACCCTAATCCTAACCCTATCCTGTACCGTAACCCTAACACTAACCCTAACCCTATTGCTATCCTCTACCGTAACCCTAACGCTAACCCTAACCATTACCGCAACCCTAACCCTAACCCTATCCTAAACTCTACGGTAACCCTAACACTAACCCTAACATTAACCTGTACCGCAAACCTAACCGTAACACTAACCCTAACCCTAACTTGTACCATAAAACTAACCTAACCCTAATCCTAACCATACCCTGTACCATAACCCTAAACCTTACCTTAACCCTAACTCTAAACCTAACATTTATCCTAACCCTAACACTAACCCTAAACTCTAAGGCAAACCTAACCCTAAACCTAACACTAACCCTAACCCTAACCTGTACCGTAACAGTAACCCTAAACCTAACCCTAACCCTAACCCTAAACCTAACCTGTACCGTGACCCTAACGCTAACCCTAAACCAGACCATAACCAGTACCATAAACCTAACCCTAACCCTAAACCTAAACCTAACCCTAACCTGTACCGTGCCCTAAACCTAACCCTAACCCTAACCATAACGCTAACCTATAACGTAACCCTAACCCTTAACCTACCATAACCCTAACTTGTAACATAACACTAACCCTAACCCTAACACTAAACCTGACCCTAAATTGTAACGTAATCCTTACCCTAACCCTAACCCTAACCTGTACCGTAAACCTAAACCTAACCCTAACCCTAATGCTAACCTGTCCCGTAAACCTAACCCTAACCCTAACCCTAACCGAAACTATACAGTAACGCTTACACTAACCCAAACATGTACAGTAACCCTAACCCTAACCCTAACCCTAACGCTAACCCTAACCCCTAAACCTAAACCTAACCCTAACCCTAACCCTAACCCTAACCTGTACCTTAAACATAACCTGTACCCTAACACTAACTCTAAATCCAACCTCTATGACAAACATAAACCTAATCCATTCCTAACACTAACCCTAACCCTAACCTCTACTGTAACACTAAACCTAACCCTAACCCTAACCCTAACCCGAAACCTAAACAGTACAATAACCCTAACCTAACCCTAACCCTAAAACTAAACCTGCCTGTACCGTAACCCTCACACTAAAACTAACCCTAACCCTAACTATAACCCTAAACAGTACCATAACCCTAAACCTTACCCTCACCCTAACCTGTACCGTAACCATGAACCTAACCCTAACCCTTCCGGTACCTAAACCACAAGTTTGGGGCAAGCCTAACACTAACCCTAACCCTAACCATAACACTAAACTGTACCGTAACCCTAACCCTCACCCTAACACTTACCTAACCCTAACTCTAACTGTAGCGTAACCCTAACCCTAACCCTCACCCTAACTAGTACCGTAACCCTAAACCTAACTCTAACCCTACCTGTAAACCTAAGCCAAACCTGTACCGTAACCCTAAACCTAACACTAATCCTAACGCTAACCCTAACCGTAACCCTAACTTGTACCGTAACACTAACCCTAACGCTAACCCTAACCTGTACTGTAACCCTAACCCTAAACCTAACTCTACCCCTAACCTGTACCATAACCTTATTCCTAAACCTAACCCTAAACCTAACCTGTACCGTAACCCTACCCTAACACTAAACCTAACCCTAACCCTAACTTGTACCTTAACCCTAACCCTAACCTAACCTGTTCCATAACCCTAACCCTCAACCTAACCCAAACCTGTAACGTAACCCTAACCCTAAACCTAACCCTCATCCTAACCCTATCCCTAACCTGTACCCTAACAGTAAACCTAACCCTAACCCTAACCTATACCGTAAACTTAACCCTAACACTAAACCTAACCTGTACCGTAACACTATACCTAAACCTAACCATAACCCTCACCCTAACCCTAACCCTAACCCTAACCCTAACCTGTACCGTAACACTAACCGTAAGCCGAACCCTAAACTTTACCCTAACCCTTACCCTAACTTGTACCATAACCCTAACCCTCAACCTAACCCGAAGCTGTACCGTAACCCTCACATTATAAAGAACCCTAATCCTCACCCTAACCTGTACCGTAACCCTAACGCTAACCCTAACCCTAACTGTACCATCACACTAACCCTAACCCTAAACCTAATCCTATCCGGAACCATAACCCTAACGCTAACCCTAACACTAACCTGTACCATAACCCTAAACCTAACCCTAACCATACCCGTAACCCTAACCCAAAACTCTACGTAACCCTAACCCTAAAACTAACCCGAAAGCTAACCTATACCGTAACCCTAGCCCTAAAACTAAGCGTAACCCTAACCCTAAGAGTAACCCTAAACTTAAACCTAACCTGTACCGTTACCTAACCCTAACTCTAACCTGTACCGTAACCCTCAACCTAACCCTTACCCTAACCCTAACCTTTAGCGTAACACTAAACCTAACCCTAACCCTAAACCTATGGCTAACCTATACCGTAACCCTAACCTAAATCTCACCGTAACCCTAACCCTAAGAGTAACCCTAAACTTAAACCTAATCTGTACCGTTACCCTAACCTTAACCCTAACCTGTACCGTAACCCTAACCTGCCCTAAGAGTAACCATAATATGAACCCTAACCCTAACCCTTAACTTATCCCTAACGTGTACCGTAACCCTGACACTAACCCTAATGCTAACCTGCACTGTAACCCTAACCCTAACCATAACCCTAACCCTAACCTGTACCGTAACACTAAACCTAACCCTAACCCTCAAACTAGGGCTAACCTGTACCGTAACCATTACCCTAAACCTCACCGTAACCCTAACCCTAAGAGTAACCATAAACTTAAACCTAACCTGTGCCGTTACACTAACCATAACCCTAACCTGTACCGTAACCCTAACCTGCCCCTAAAACTAACCATAAACTGTACCATAACCCTAACCCTTACCCTAACCCTAGCCTGTACCATAACCCTGACCCTAACCCTAATGCTAACCTGTACTGTAACCCTAACCCTAACCCTAACCCTTAACTGTGCCGTAAACCTAAACCTAACCCTAACCCCTAAGCTAACATATACCTTAACCATAACCATAACCATAAGCTTACCTGTACCGTAACCCTAAACCTAACCCTAATCATAACCTGTACTGTAACTGTAACTCTAAACCTAAACATAAAATGTACTGCAACGCTAACCCTAACCCTAATCATAACCCTAACCAGTACAGTAACCCTAAACATAACCCTAACCCTAAGCTGTACCGCATCCCTAACCCTAACACTAACCCTAACTCTGACGCTAACCTGTATGGTAATCCTAACCCTAACTCTAACCCTAACCTGTACGGTAACCCTAAACCTTAACCTAACCTTAACCCTAACTGTACCGTAACCCTAACCGTAAACCTAACCCTAACCCTAACCTGTACCGTAACCCTATCCCTAACCCTAACCTAACCCTAACCTGTACCGTAACCATAACCCTAACCCTATTCCTAACCCTAACCCTAACCCTAACAATAACACTAACCTGTACCGTAACCCTAAACCTAACCCTAACCCTAAACCTAACGCTAACCTATACCGCAACCCTGACCCTAAACCTAACCGTAACCCTAACTTGTACTGTAACCCTAACCCTATCCTAACCCTAAACTTAAACCTAACCTGTACTGTAACTCTAAACTAATCATAACCCTAACCTGTACTGTAACTCTAACCCTTACACTAAGCCTAAACCTAACCCTAACTTGTACCGTACCCTAACCCTAACCCTAACTCTAAACCTACTCTATACCATAACCATAACCCTAACCCTAACCTGTACAGTAACCCTAACCCTAACACTAACACTAAACCTAACCTGTACAATAACCCTAAACCTAACCCTAAACCCAACCCTAAGCTCCTGGCAAACCTAACCCTAAACCTAACACTAACCCTAACACTAACCTGTACCGTGACACTAATCATAACCCTAACACTACCCCTAAACCTAAACCTATCCTGTACCATAACCCAAACCCTAACCCTAACCCTAAACCTAACACTAACCCTAACCCTAACTTGTACCATAAGCCTCAACCTAACCCTAACCATAACCCTAAACCTAACCCTAATCCTAAACCTATCCTGTACCGAAAACCTAACCCTCACCCTCACCCTAACTAGTACCGTAACCCTAACCCTAACCCTACCAGTAACACTAACCCACACCTGTAAGGCAACCCTAATCCTAACATTAACCCTAACCCTAACCCTAACTGTAACCCTTACCTGTCCCGTAACCCTAACCCTAACCCTTACCCTAACGCTAACCCTAACCCTGAACCTAACCTGTATGGTAAACCTAACTCTAACCCTAATCCTTACACTAACCCTAACATGGACGGAAACCCTAACCCTACCCCTAAACCTAACCCTAACCTGTACCATAAACCTAAGCCTAACACTAACCCTAACCTAACCTGTACCGTAACCCTAAACCAAAACCATACCCTAATCCTAAAGCTAACCTATAACGTAACCTTAACCCTAAACCTAACCATAACACTAACTTGTACCGTAACCCTAACCCTAACACTAACCTTCACCCTAACCTGTACCGTAACACTAATCATAACTATAACCCTAACCTGTACCGTAACCCTAACCCTAACCCTGACCCTAAAGCTAACCTATACCGTAATCCTAACAATAAACCTAACCGTAACCCTAACCCTAAGAGTAACCCTAAACATAAACCTAACCTGTACCATTACCCTAACCATAACCCTCAACTGTACCGTAACCCTAACCCTAACCCTAAAACTAACCATAACCCTAACCCTAAACCTAACCCTAACCTGTACCGTAACCCTAACCATAACCCTAAAGCTAACCTGTACTGTAAACCTAACCCTAACCCTAACCCTTACCTGTACCGCAACCCTTACATTAACCCAACCCTAACCCTTACCTGTACCGTAACCCTAACCCTAACCCTAACCCTAAACCTAACCCTAATATTGACCCTACCCTGCACGGTAACCATAACACTAAAGTTAACCCTAAACCTAACCATAACCTGTACCCTAAACCTAACCCTAACCCTAACACAAACCTGTACAGTAACACTAAACCTAACACTAACCCTAAGCCTAACGCTAACCTATACAGTAAACCTAATCCTAAACCCAACCGTAAGCCTAACTTGTAGTGTAACCCTAACGCTAACCCTAAACCTAACCTAACATTAACCCAAACCTGTACCGCAAACCTAATCCTAACCCACACCCTAACCCTAACCCTAACCTGTACGGTAACCCTAACCCTAACACTAACCCTAACCCTAAACCTAAACCTAAACCTAAACCTAAACCTAAACCTAAAAAGTACCATAACCCTAACGCTAAACCTAACCCTAACCCAAATCCTAACCCAAACCCTAACCTGCACCGTAACACTAAACCTAAACCTAACCCTAAACCTAGGGCTAACCTATACCGTAACCCTAACCCTACACCTCACCGTAACCCTAACTCTAAGAGTAACCCTAAACTTAAACCTAACCTGTACCGTTACCCTAACCTTAACCCTAACCTGTACCGTAAACCTAACCTGCCCCTAAAACTTACCATATCATGTACCATAACCCTAACCCTTACCCTAACCCTAACCTGTACCGTAACCCTGATCCTAACACTAATGCTAACCTGTACTGTAACCCTAACCCTAACCCTAACACTAACCTGTACCGTAACACTAAACCTAAGCCTAACCCTACCCGTATCTCTATCCCAAAACTGTACCGTAACCCTAACCCTAAAACTAACCCTAACTTGTACCGTAACCCGAAACCTAACCCTAACACTACCTGAACCGTAACCATAAATGTAACCCTAACCCTAACCTGTACCATAAAACTAACCCTAACCCTTACACTAACACTAACCCTATCCATAAATTCTACCGTAACCGTAACCCTAACCGTAACCCTAAATTGTACTCTAACTTTAATCCTAACACTAATCTAATCCTAACCCTAACTGTAAAGTAAACCTTTCCTGTACCGTAACCCTAACCCTAACCCTAAACCTAACAATAACCTGTACTTAATCCTAACCATAACCCTAAACCTAACCCTAATCCTAACCCTAACCCCAACCCTAACCTGTACAGTAACACTAAACCTAACCCTAACCATAACACTAAGGCTAACCTATACCGTAAACCTAACCCTAAACCCAACCATAACGCTAACTTGTAACGTAACCCTAACCCTAACCCTAACCCTAACCTAACCCTAACCATAACCTGCACCGCACCCTAAACCTAACCCTAACCTAACCCTGACCCTAACCTGTACGGTTAACCTAACCCTAATCCTAACCCTACCCTAACCCGAACTTGTACGGTAAACCTAACAGAATACCTAACACTAAACCTAAATGGTACCATAACCCTAAACCTAAACCTGACCCTAACGCTATTCCTAACCCTAACCCTAACCTGTAATGTAACCCTAAGCCTAAACCTAACCCAAAACCTAACACTAACCGAGCGCTAACCTATACCGTAACCCTAACCCTAAAGCTAACTGTAACCCTAAACCTAAGAGTAACGCTAAACTTAAACCTAAACTGTAACGTAACCGTAACTCTTACCCTAACCTGTACTGTAACCCGAAACCTAAATGTAACCCTAAACTGTACCGTAACCCTAACCCTAACCCTAACTCTAACTTGTACCGTAACCGTACCCCTAACCCTAACCGTGACCTGTACCGTAACCCTAAACCTAACCGTAACCCTAACACTAACCTGTACCGTAACCCTAACGCTAACACTAACCCTAACCCTAACTTGTACCGTAAACCTAACCTAACCCTAAACCTAACCATATCCTGTACCATAACCCGAAACCTTACCTTAACCCTAACTCTAAACCAAACATTTATCCTAACCCTAACACTACCCTAACCTCTATGGCAAACCTAAACCTAACCCTAACACTAACCTTAACCCTAACCTGTACCATAACAGTCACCCTAACCCTAACCCTAACCCTAAACCTAACCTGTACCGTAACCCTAACCCTAACCACAACCAGTACCGTAAACCTAACCCTAACACTAACCCAAAACCTAAACCTAACCCTAACCTGTACTGTAACCCTAAACCTAACCCAAACCCTAACCATAATGCTAACCTATAACGTAACCTTAACCCTAAACCTAACCGTAAGCCTAACTTGTAACGTAACCCTAACCCTAAACCTGACCATAAATTGTAACGTAACCCTAACCCTACCCCTAACCCTAACCTGAACCGTAAACCTAAACCTAACCCAAACACTAATGCTAACCTGTACCGTAAAACTAAACCTAACCTAACTTGTACCGCAACCCTGAACCTTTGCCTACCCCTAAACTTAAACCTAAATTGTACCGTAACCCTAACCCTAACCCTAACCTATACCGTAACCCCAACCCTAACCCTTACCCTAAACCTAACCCTAACCTGTACCGTAACCCTAACACTAATGCTAAAACTAACTATAACCTGTAACATTACCCTACCCTTAAACCTAACCCTAATCCTAACCCTATCCTGTACCGTAACCCTAACACTAACCCTAACCCTATTGCTATCCTCTACCGTAACCCTAACGCTAACCCTAACCATTACCGCAACCCTAACCCTAACCCTACCCTAAACTCTACGGTAACCCTAACACTAACCCTAACATTAACCTGTACCGCAAACCTAACCGTAACACTAACCCTAACCCTAACTTGTACCATAAAACTATCCTAACCCTAATCCTAACCATACCCTGTACCATAACCTTAAACCTTACCTTAACCCTAACTCTAAACCTAACATTTATCCTAACCCTAACACTAACCCTAAACTCTAAGGCAAACCTAACCCTAAACCTAACACTAACCCTAACCCTAACCTGTACCGTAACAGTAACCCTAAACCTAACCCTAACCCTAACCCTAAACCTAACCTGTACCGTGACCCTAACGCTAACCCTAAACCAGACCATAACCAGTACCATAAACCTTACCCTAACCCTAAACATAAACCTAACCCTAACCTGTACCGTGCCCTAAACCTAACCCTAACCCTAACCATAACGCTAATCTATAACGTAACCCTAACCCTTAACCTACCATAACCCTAACTTGTAACGTAACACTAACCCTAACCCTAAACCTAAACCTGACCCTAAATTGTAACGTAATCCTTACCCTAACCCTAACCCTAACCTGTACCGTAAACCTAAACCTAACCCTAACCCTAATGCTAACCTGTCCCGTAAACCTAACCCTAACCCTAACCTGTACCGCAACCCTGAATCTTTGCCTAACCCTAAACTGAAACCTAACCTGTACCGTAACCCTATCCCTAACCCTAACCTAACCCTAACCTGTACCGTAACCCTAACCCTAACCCTAACCCTAACCCTATTCCTAACCCTAACCCTAACCCTAACAATAACACTAACCTGTACCGTAACCCTAAACCTAACCCTAACCCTAAACCTAACGCTAACCTATACCGCAACCCTGACCCTAAACCTAACCGTAACCCTAACTTGTACTGTAACCCTAACCCTATCCTAACCCTAAACTTAAACCTAACCTGTACTGTAACTCTAAACTAATCATAACCCTAACCTGTACCGTAACTCTAACCCTTACACTAAGCCTAAACCTAACCCTAACTTGTACCGTACCCTAACCCTAACCCTAACTCTAAACCTACTCTATACCATAACCATAACCCTAACCCTAACCTGTACAGTAACCCTAACCCTAACACTAACACTAAACCTAACCTGTACAATAACCCTAAACCTAACCCTAAACCCAACCCTAAGCTCCTGGCAAACCTAACCCTAAACCTAACACTAACCCTAACACTAACCTGTACCGTGACACTAATCATAACCCTAACACTACCCCTAAACCTAAACCTATCCTGTACCATAACCCAAACCCTAACCCTAAACCTAAACCTAACACTAACCCTAACCCTAACTTGTACCATAAGCCTCAACCTAACCCTAACGATAACCCTAAACCTAACCCTAATCCTAAACCTATCCTGTACCGAAAACCTAACCCTCACCCTCACCCTAACTAGTACCGTAACCCTAACCCTAACCCTACCAGTAACACTAACCCACACCTGTAAGGCAACCCTAATCCTAACATTAACCCTAACCCTAACCCTAACTGTAACCCTTACCTGTCCCGTAACCCTAACCCTAACCCTTACCCTAACGCTAACCCTAACCCTGAACCTAACCTGTATGGTAAACCTAACTCTAACCCTAATCCTTACACTAACCCTAACATGGACGGAAACCCTAACCCTACCCCTAAACCTAACCCTAACCTGTACCATAAACCTAAGCCTAACACTAACCCTAACCTAACCTGTACCGTAACCCTAAACCAAAACCATACCCTAATCCTAAAGCTAACCTATAACGTAACCTTAACCCTAAACCTAACCATAACACTAACTTGTACCGTAACCCTAACCCTAACACTAACCTTCACCCTAACCTGTACCGTAACACTAATCATAACTATAACCCTAACCTGTACCGTAACCCTAACCCTAACCCTAACCCTAAAGCTAACCTATACCGTAACCCTAACAATAAACCTAACCGTAACCCTAACCCTAAGAGTAACCCTAAACTAAACCTAACCTGTACCATTACCCTAACCATAACCCTCAACTGTACCGTAACCCTAACCCTAACCCTAAAACTAACCATAACCCTAACCCTAAACCTAACCCTAACCTGTACCGTAACCCTAACCATAACCCTAAAGCTAACCTGTACTGTAAACCTAACCCTAACCCTAACCCTTACCTGTACCGCAACCCTTACATTAACCCAACCCTAACCCTTACCTGTACCGTAACCCTAACCCTAACCCTAACCCTAAACCTAACCCTAATATTGACCCTACCCTGCACGGTAACCATAACACTAATAGTTAACCCTAAACCTAACCATAACCTGTACCCTAAACCTATCCCTAACCCTAACACAAACCTGTACAGTAACACTAAACCTAACACTAACCCTAAGCCTAACGCTAACCTATACAGTAAACCTAATCCTAAACCCAACCGTAAGCCTAACTTGTAGTGTAACCCTAATGCTAACCCTAACCTAACATTAACCCAAACCTGTACCGCAAACCTAATCCTAACCCTAACCCTAACCATGACCCTAACCTGTACGGTTACCCTAACCGTAACCCACACCCTAAACCTAACCCTAACCTGTAAGGTAACCCTAACCCTAACCCTAACCCTAACCTAACCCTAACCATAAACTGCACCGCACCCTAAACCTAACCCTAACCTAACCCTGACCCTAACCTGTACGGTTAACCTAACCCTAATCCTAACCCTACCCTAACCCGAACTTGTACGGTAAACCTAACAGAATACCTAACACTAAACCTAAATGGTACCATAACCCTAAACCTAAACCTGACCCTAACGCTATTCCTAACCCTAACCCTAACCTGTAATGTAACCCTAAGCCTAAACCTAACCCAAAACCTAACACTAACCGAGCGCTAACCTATACCGTAACCCTAACCCTAAAGCTAACTGTAACCCTAAACCTAAGAGTAACGCTAAACTTAAACCTAAACTGTAACGTAACCGTAACTCTTACCCTAACCTGTACTGTAACCCGAAACCTAAATGTAACCCTAAACTGTACCGTAACCCTAACCCTAACCCTAACTCTAACTTGTACCGTAACCGTACCCCTAACCCTAACCGTGACCTGTACCGTAACCCTAAACCTAACCGTAACCCTAACACTAACCTGTACCGTAACCCTAACGCTAACACTAACCCTAACCCTAACTTGTACCGTAAACCTAACCTAACCCTAAACCTAACCATATCCTGTACCATAACCCGAAACCTTACCTTAACCCTAACTCTAAACCAAACATTTATCCTAACCCTAACACTACCCTAACCTCTATGGCAAACCTAAACCTAACCCTAACACAAACCTTAACCCTAACCTGTACCATAACAGTCACCCTAACCCTAACCCTAACCCTAAACCTAACCTGTACCGTAACCCTAACCCTAACCACAACCAGTACCGTAAACCTAACCCTAACACTAACCCAAAATCTAAACTTAACCCTAACCTGTACTGTAACCCTAAACCTAACCCAAACCCTAACCATAATGCTAACCTATAACGTAACCTTAACCCTAAACCTAACCGTAAGCCTAACTTGTAACGTAACCCTAACCCTAAACCTGACCATAAATTGTAATGTAACCCTAACCCTACCCCTAACCCTAACCTGAACCGTAAACCTAAACCTAACCCAAGCACTAATGCTAACCTGTACCGTAAAACTAAACCTAACCTAACTTGTACCGCAACCCTGAACCTTTGCCTACCCCTAAACTTAAACCTAAATTGTACCGTAACCCTAACCCTAACCTATACCGTAACCCCAACCCTAACCCTTACCCTAAACCTAACCCTAACCTGTACCGTAACCCTAACACTAATGCTAAAACTAACTATAACCTGTAACATTACCCTACCCTTAAACCTAACCCTAATCCTAACCCTATCCTGTACCGTAACCCTAACACTAACCCTAACCCTATTGCTATCCTCTACCGTAACCCTAACGCTAACCCTAACCATTACCGCAACCCTAACCCTAACCCTACCCTAAACTCTACGGTAACCCTAACACTAACCCTAACATTAACCTGTACTGCAAACCTAACCGTAACACTAACCCTAACCCTAACTTGTACCATAAAACTAACCTAACCCTAATCCTAACCATACCCTGTACCATAACCCTAAACCTTACCTTAACCCTAACTCTAAACCTAACATTTATCCTAACCCTAACACTAACCCTAAACTCTAAGGCAAACCTAACCCTAAACCTAACACTAACCCTAACCCTAACCTGTACCGTAACAGTAACCCTAAACCTAACCCTAACCCTAACCCTAAACCTAACCTGTACCGTGACCCTAACGCTAACCCTAAACCAGACCATAACCAGTACCATACACCTAACCCTAACCCTAAACCTAAACCTAACCCTAACCTGTACCGTGCCCTAAACCTAACCCTAACCCTAACCATAACGCTAATCTATAACGTAACCCTAACCCTTAACCTACCATAACCCTAACTTGTAACGTAACACTAACCCTAACCCTAACCCTAAACCTGACCCTAAATTGTAACGTAATCCTTACCCTAACCCTAACCCTAACCTGTACCGTAAACCTAAACCTAACCCTAACCCTAATGCTAACCTGTCCCGTAAACCTAACCCTAACCCTAACCCTAACCGAAACTATACAGTAACGCTTACACTAACCCAAACTTGTAACCCTAACCCTAACCCTAACCTGTACCTTAAACATAACCTGTACCCTAACACTAACTCTAAATCCAACCTCTATGACAAACATAAACCTAATCCATTCCTAACACTAACCCTAACCCTAACCTCTACTGTAACACTAAACCTAACCCTAACCCTAACCCTAACCCGAAACCTAAACAGTACAATAACCCTAACCTAACCCTAACCCTAAAACTAAACCCGCCTGTACCGTAACCCTCACACTAAAACTAACCCTAACCCTAACTATAACCCTAAACAGTACCATAACCCTAAACCTTACCCTCACCCTAACCTGTACCGTAACCATGAACCTAACCCTAACCCTTCCGGTACCCTAAACCACAAGTTTGGGGCAAGCCTAACACTAACCCTAACCCTAACCATAACACTAAACTGTACCGTAACACTAACCCTAACCCTAAACCTAAACAGTACCATAACACTAACCCTAACCCTATCCCTAACGCTAAACCTAACCTGTACCATAACCCTAAACCTAACCCTAACACTAACCCTAAACTGTACCGAAACCCTAACCCTAACCCTCACCCTAACCTATCATACCCCTAACCATAACCCTAACCCTACCCGTAACCATAACCCACACCTGTACGGCAACCCTAACCCTAACCCTAACCCTAACCCTAACCCTTACATGTACCATAACACTAAACCTAACACTAAACGTAACCTGTACCGTAACCCTAACCCTCACCCTAACACTTACCTAACCCTAACTCTAACTGTAGCGTAACCCTAACCCTAACCCTCACCCTAACTAGTACCGTAACCCTAAACCTAACTCTAACCCTACCTGTAAACCTAACCCAAACCTGTACCGTAACCCTAAACCTAACACTAATCCTAACGCTAACCCTAACCGTAACCCTAACTTGTACCGTAACACTAACCCTAACGCTAACCCTAACCAGTACCGTAACCCTAACCCTAAACCTAACTCTACCCCTAACCTGTACCATAACCTTATTCCTAAACCTAACCCTAAACCTAACCTGTACCGTAACCCTACCCTAACCCTAAACCTAACCCTAACCCTAACTTGTACCTTAACCCTAACCCTAACCTAACCTGTTCCATAACCCTAACCCTCAACCTAACCCAAACCTGTAACGTAACCCTAACCCTAAAGCAAACCCTCATCCTAACCCTATCCCTAACCTGTACCCTAACAGTAAACCTAACCCTAACCTATACCGTAAACTTAACCCTAACCCTAAACCTAACCTGTACCGTAACACTATACCTAAACCTAACCATAACCCTCACCCTAACCCTAACCCTAACCCTAACCTGTACCGTAACACTAACCGTAAGCCGAACCCTAAACTTTACCCTAACCCTTACCCTAACTTGTACCATAACCCTAACCCTCAACCTAACCCGAAGCTGTACCGTAACCCTCACATTATACCGAACCCTAATCCTCACCCTAACCTGTACCGTAACCATAACGCTAACCCTAACCCTAACTGTACCATCACCCTAACCCTAACCCTAAACCTAATCCTATCCGGAACCATAACCCTAACGCTAACCCTAACCCTAACCTGTACCATAACCCTAAACCTAACCCTAACCATACCAGTAACCCTAACCCAAAACTCTACGTAACCCTAACCCTAAAACTAACCCGAAAGCTAACCTATACCGTAACCCTAACCCTAAAACTAAGCGTAACCCTAACCCTAAGAGTAACCCTAAACTTAAACCTAACCTGTACCGTTACCCTAACCCTAACTCTAACCTGTACCGTAGCCCTCAACCTAACCCTTACCCTAACCCTAACCTTTAGCGTAACACTAAACCTAACCCTAACCCTAAACCTATGGCTAACCTATACCGTAACCCTAACCCTAAACCTCACCGTAACCCTAACCCTAAGAGTAACCCTAAACTTAAACCTAATCTGTACCGTTACCCTAACCTTTACCCTAACCTGTACCGTAAACCTAACCTGCCCCTAAAACTTACCATAACATGTACCATAACCATAACCCTTACCCTAACCCTAACCTGTACCGTAACCCTGATCCTAACACTAATGCTAACCTGTACTGTAACCCTAACCCTAACCCTAACACTAACCTGTACCGTAACACTAAACCTAAGCCTAACCCTACCCGTATCTCTATCCCAAAACTGTACCGTAACCCTAACCCTAAAACTAACCCTAACTTGTACCGTAACCCGAAACCTAACCCTAACACTACCTGAACCGTAACCATAAATGTAACCCTAACCCTAACCTGTACCATAAAACTAACCCTAACCCTTACACTAACACTAACCCTATCCATAAATTCTACCGTAACCGTAACCCTAACCGTAACCCTAAATTGTACTGTAACTTTAACCCTAACACTAATCTAATCCTAACCCTAACTGTAAAGTAAACCTTTCCTGTACCGTAACCCTAACCCTAACCCTAAACCTAACATGTCCCGAAACCCTAACCCTAACCCTAACCCTAACCGAAACTATACAGTAACGCTTACACTAACCCTAACTTGTACAGTAACCCTAACCCTAACCCTAACCCTAACCCAAACCCCTAACCCTAAACCTAACCTTAACCCTAACCCTAACACTAACCTGTATCGTAACCCTAACCCTAACCCTAAACCTAACAATAACCTGTACTTAATCCTAACCATAACCCTAAACCTAACCCTAACCCTAACCCCAACCCTAACCTGTACAGTAACACTAAACCTAACCCTAACCCTAACACTAAGGCTAACCTATACCGTAAACCTAACCCTAAACCCAACCATAACGCTAACTTGTAACGTAACCCTAACCCTAACCCTAACCCTAACCTAACCCTAACCATAACCTGCACCGCACCCTAAACCTAACCCTAACCTAACCCTGACCCTAACCTGTACGGTTAACCTAACCCTAATCCTAACCCTACCCTAACCCGAACTTGTACGGTAAACCTAACAGAATACCTAACACTAAACCTAAATGGTACCATAACCCTAAACCTAAACCTGACCCTAACGCTATTCCTAACCCTAACCCTAACCTGTAATGTAACCCTAAGCCTAAACCTAACCCAAAACCTAACACTAACCGAGCGCTAACCTATACCGTAACCCTAACCCTAAAGCTAACTGTAACCCTAAACCTAAGAGTAACGCTAAACTTAAACCTAAACTGTAACGTAACCGTAACTCTTACCCTAACCTGTACTGTAACCCGAAACCTAAATGTAACCCTAAACTGTACCGTAACCCTAGCCCTAACCCTAAAGCTAACTTGTACCGTAACCGTACCCCTAACCCTAACCGTGACCTGTACCGTAACCCTAAACCTAACCGTAACCCTAACACTAACCTGTACCGTAACCCTAACGCTAACACTAACCCTAACCCTAACTTGTACCGTAAACCTAACCTAACCCTAAACCTAACCATATCCTGTACCATAACCCGAAACCTTACCTTAACCCTAACTCTAAACCAAACATTTATCCTAACCCTAACACTACCCTAACCTCTATGGCAAACCTAAACCTAACCCTAACACAAACCTTAACCCTAACCTGTACCATAACAGTCACCCTAACCCTAACCCTAACCCTAAACCTAACCTGTACCGTAACCCTAACCCTAACCACAACCAGTACCGTAAACCTAACCCTAACACTAACCCAAAACCTAAACCTAACCCTAACCTGTACTGTAACCCTAAACCTAACCCAAACCCTAACCATAATGCTAACCTATAACGTAACCTTAACCCTAAACCTAACCGTAAGCCTAACTTGTAACGTAACCCTAACCCTAACCCTAACCCTAAACCTGACCATAAATTGTAACGTAACCCTAACCCTACCCCTAACCCTAACCTGAACCGTAAACCTAAACCTAACCCAAACACTAATGCTAACCTGTACCGTAAAACTAAACCTAACCTAACTTGTACCGCAACCCTGAACCTTTGCCTACCCCTAAACTTAAACCTAAATTGTACCGTAACCCTAACCCTAACCCTAACCTATACCGTAACCCCAACCCTAACCCTTACCCTAAACCTAACCCTAACCTGTACCGTAACCCTAACACTAATGCTAAAACTAACTATAACCTGTAACATTACCCTACCCTTAAACCTAACCCTAATCCTAACCCTATCCTGTACCGTAACCCTAACACTAACCCTAACCCTATTGCTATCCTCTACCGTAACCCTAACGCTAACCCTAACCATTACCGCAACCCTAACCCTAACCCTACCCTAAACTCTACGGTAACCCTAACACTAACCCTAACATTAACCTGTACCGCAAACCTAACCGTAACACTAACCCTAACCCTAACTTGTACCATAAAACTAACCTAACCCTAATCCTAACCATACCCTGTACCATAACCCTAAACCTTACCTTAACCCTAACTCTAAACCTAACATTTATCCTAACCCTAACACTAACCCTAAACTCTAAGGCAAACCTAACCCTAAACCTAACACTAACCCTAACCCTAACCTGTACCGTAACAGTAACCCTAAACCTAACCCTAACCCTAACCCTAAACCTAACCTGTACCGTGACCCTAACGCTAACCCTAAACCAGACCATAACCAGTACCATACACCTAACCCTAACCCTAAACCTAAACCTAACACTAACCTGTACCGTGCCCTAAACCTAACCCTAACCCTAACCATAACGCTAATCTATAACGTAACCCTAACCCTTAACCTACCATAACCCTAACTTGTAACGTAACACTAACCCTAACCCTAACCCTAAACCTGACCCTAAATTGTAACGTAATCCTTACCCTAACCCTAACCCTAACCTGTACCGTAAACCTAAACCTAACCCTAACCCTAACCCCAACCCTAACCTGTACAGTAACACTAAACCTAACCCTAACCCTAACACTAAGGCTAACCTATACCGTAAACCTAACCCTAAACCCAACCATAACGCTAACTTGTAACGTAAAACTAACCCTAAACCTAACCCTAACCTAACCCTAACCATAACCTGCACCGCACCCTAAACCTAACCCTAACCTAACCCTGACCCTAACCTGTACGGTTAACCTAACCCTAATCCTAACCCTACCCTAACCCGAACTTGTACGGTAAACCTAACAGAATACCTAACACTAAACCTAAATGGTACCATAACCCTAAACCTAAACCTGACCCTAACGCTATTCCTAACCCTAACCCTAACCTGTAATGTAACCCTAAGCCTAAACCTAACCCAAAACCTAACACTAACCGAGCGCTAACCTATACCGTAACCCTAACCCTAAAGCTAACTGTAACCCTAAACCTAAGAGTAACGCTAAACTTAAACCTAAACTGTAACGTAACCGTAACTCTTACCCTAACCTGTACTGTAACCCGAAACCTAAATGTAACCCTAAACTGTACCGTAACCCTAGCCCTAACCCTAAAGCTAACTTGTACCGTAACCGTACCCCTAACCCTAACCGTGACCTGTACCGTAACCCTAAACCTAACCGTAACCCTAACACTAACCTGTACCGTAACCCTAACGCTAACACTAACCCTAACCCTAACTTGTACCGTAAACCTAACCTAACCCTAAACCTAACCATATCCTGTACCATAACCCGAAACCTTACCTTAACCCTAACTCTAAACCAAACATTTATCCTAACCCTAACACTACCCTAACCTCTATGGCAAACCTAAACCTAACCCTAACACAAACCTTAACCCTAACCTGTACCATAACAGTCACCCTAACCCTAACCCTAACCCTAAACCTAACCTGTACCGTAACCCTAACCCTAACCACAACCAGTACCGTAAACCTAACCCTAACACTAACCCAAAATCTAAACTTAACCCTAACCTGTACTGTAACCCTAAACCTAACCCAAACCCTAACCATAATGCTAACCTATAACGTAACCTTAACCCTAAACCTAACCGTAAGCCTAACTTGTAACGTAACCCTAACCCTAAACCTGACCATAAATTGTAACGTAACCCTAACCCTACCCCTAACCCTAACCTGAACCGTAAACCTAAACCTAACCCAAACACTAATGCTAACCTGTACCGTAAAACTAAACCTAACCTAACTTGTACCGCAACCCTGAACCTTTGCCTACCCCTAAACTTAAACCTAAATTGTACCGTAACCCTAAACCTAACCCTAACCTATACCGTAACCCCAACCCTAACCCTTACCCTAAACCTAACCCTAACCTGTACCGTAACCCTAACACTAATGCTAAAACTAACTATAACCTGTAACATTACCCTACCCTTAAACCTAACCCTAATCCTAACCCTATCCTGTACCGTAACCCTAACACTAACCCTAACCCTATTGCTATCCTCTACCGTAACCCTAACTCTAACCCTAACCATTACCGCAACCCTAACCCTAACCCTACCCTAAACTCTACGGTAACCCTAACACTAACCCTAACATTAACCTGTACCGCAAACCTAACCGTAACACTAACCCTAACCCTAACTTGTACCATAAAACTAACCTAACCCTAATCCTAACCATACCCTGTACCATAACCCTAAACCTTACCTTAACCCTAACTCTAAACCTAACATTTATCCTAACCCTAACACTAACCCTAAACTCTAAGGCAAACCTAACCCTAAACCTAACACTAACCCTAACCCTAACCTGTACCGTAACAGTAACCCTAAACCTAACCCTAACCCTAACCCTAAACCTAACCTGTACCGTGACCCTAACGCTAACCCTAAACCAGACCATAACCAGTACCATAAACCTAACCCTAACCCTAAACCTAAACCTAACCCTAACCTGTACCGTGCCCTAAACCTAACCCTAACCCTAACCATAACGCTAACCTATAACGTAACCCTAACCCTTAACCTACCATAACCCTAACTTGTAACATAACACTAACCCTAACCCTAACACTAAACCTGACCCTAAATTGTAACGTAATCCTTACCCTAACCCTAACCCTAACCTGTACCGTAAACCTAAACCTAACCCTAACCCTAATGCTAACCTGTCCCGTAAACCTAACCCTAACCCTAACCCTAACCGAAACTATACAGTAACGCTTACACTAACCCAAACTTGTACAGTAACCCTAACCCTAACCCTAACCCTAACGCTAACCCTAACCCCTAAACCTAAACCTAACCCTAACCCTAACCCTAACCCTAACCCTAACCTGTACCTTAAACATAACCTGTACCCTAACACTAACTCTAAATCCAACCTCTATGACAAACATAAACCTAATCCATTCCTAACACTAACCCTAACCCTAACCTCTACTGTAGCACTAAACCTAACCCTAACCCTAACCCTAACCCGAAACCTAAACAGTACAATAACCCTAACCTAACCCTAACCCTAAAACTAAACCCGCCTGTACCGTAACCCTCACACTAAAACTAACCCTAACCCTAACTATAACCCTAAACAGTACCATAACCCTAAACCTTACCCTCACCCTAACCTGTACCGTAACCATGAACCTAACCCTAACCCTTCCGGTACCCTAAACCACAAGTTTGGGGCAAGCCTAACACTAACCCTAACCCTAACCATAACACTAAACTGTACCGTAACACTAACCCTAACCCTAAACCTAAACAGTACCATAACACTAACCCTAACCCTATCCCTAACGCTAAACCTAACCTGTACCGTAACCCTAAACCTAACCCTAACACTAACCCTAAACTGTACCGAAACCCTAACCCTAACCCTCACCCTAACCTATCATACCCCTAACCATAACCCTAACCCTACCCGTAACCATAACCCACACCTGTACGGCAAACCCTAACCCTAACCCTAACCCTAACCCTTACCTGTACCATAACACTAAACCTAACACTAAACGTAACCTGTACCGTAACCCTAACCCTCACCCTAACACTTACCTAACCCTAACCCTAACTGTAGCGTAACCCTAACCCTAACCCTCACCCTAACTAGTACCGTAACCCTAAACCTAACTCTAACCCTACCTGTAAACCTAACCCAAACCTGTACCGTAACCCTAAACCTAACACTAATCCTAACGCTAACCCTAACCGTAACCCTAACTTGTACCGTAACACTAACCCTAACGCTAACCCTAACCTGTACTGTAACCCTAACCCTAAACCTAACCCTACCCCTAACCTGTACCATAACCTTATTCCTAAACCTAACCCTAAACCTAACCTGTACCGTAACCCTACCCTAACCCTAAACCTAACCCTAACCCTAACTTGTACCTTAACCCTAACCCTAACCTAACCTGTTCCATAACCCTAACCCTCAACCTAACCCAAACCTGTAACGTAACCCTAACCCTAAACCTAACCCTCATCCTAACCCTATCCCTAACCTGTACCCTAACAGTAAACCTAACCCTAACCCTAACCTATACCGTAAACTTAACCCTAACCCTAAACCTAACCTGTACCGTAACACTATACCTAAACCTAACCATAACCCTCACCCTAACCCTAACCCTAACCCTAACCTGTACCGTAACACTAACCGTAAGCCGAACCCTAAACTTTACCCTAACCCTTACCCTAACCTGTACCATAACCCTAACCCTCAACCTAACCCGAAGCTGTACCGTAACCCTCACATTATACCGAACCCTAATCCTCACCCTAACCTGTACCGTAACCCTAACGCTAACCCTAACCCTAACTGTACCATCACCCTAACCCTAACCCTAAACCTAATCCTATCCGGAACCATAACCCTAACGCTAACCCTAACACTAACCTGTACCATAACCCTAAACCTAACCCTAACCATACCAGTAACCCTAACCCAAAACTCTACGTAACCCTAACCCTAAAACTAACCCGAAAGCTAACCTATACCGTAACCCTAACCCTAAAACTAAGCGTAACCCTAACCCTAAGAGTAACCCTAAACTTAAACCTAACCTGTACCGTTACCCTAACCCTAACTCTAACCTGTACCGTAACCCTCAACCTAACCCTTACCCTAACCCTAACCTTTAGCGTAACACTAAACCTAACCCTAACCCTAAACCTATGGCTAACCTATACCGTAACCCTAACCCTAAACCTCACCGTAACCCTAACCCTAAGAGTAACCCTAAACTTAAACCTAATCTGTACCGTTACCCTAACCTTAACCCTAACCTGTACCGTAACCCTAACCTGCCCTAAGAGTAACCATAATATGAACCCTAACCCTAACCCTTAACTTATCCCTAACGTGTACCGTAACCCTGACACTAACCCTAATGCTAACCTGCACTGTAACCCTAACCCTAACCATAACCCTAACCCTAACCTGTACCGTAACACTAAACCTAACCCTAACCCTAAACCTAGGGCTAACCTATACCGTAACCATTACCCTAAACCTCACCGTAACCCTAACCCTAAGAGTAACCATAAACTTAAACCTAACCTGTGCCGTTACCCTAACCTTAACCCTAACCTGTACCGTAACCCTAACCTGCCCCTAAAACTAACCATAAACTGTACCATAACCCTAACCCTTACCCTAACCCTAGCCTGTACCATAACCCTGACCCTAACCCTAATGCTAACCTGTACTGTAACCCTAACCCTAACCCTAACCCTTAACTGTGCCGTAAACCTAAACCTAACCCTAACCCCTAAGCTAACATATACCTTAACCATAACCATAACCATAAGCTTACCTGTACCGTAACCCTAAACCTAACCCTAATCATAACCTGTACTGTAACTGTAACTCTAAACCTAAACATAAAATGTACCGCAACGCTAACCCTAACCCTAATCATAACCCTAACCAGTACAGTAACCCTAAACATAACCCTAACCCTAAGCTGTACCGCATCCCTAACCCTAACACTAACCCTAACTCTGACGCTAACCTGTATGGTAATCCTAACCCTAACTCTAACCCTAACCTGTACGGTAACCCTAAACCTTAACCTAACCTTAACCCTAACTGTACCGTAACCCTAACCGTAAACCTAACCCTAACCCTAACCTGTACCGTAACCCTATCCCTAACCCTAACCTAACCCTAACCTGTACCGTAACCCTAACCCTAACCCTAACCCTAACCCTATTCCTAACCCTAACCCTAACCCTAACAATAACACTAACCTGTACCGTAACCCTAAACCTAACCCTAACCCTAAACCTAACGCTAACCTATACCGCAACCCTGACCCTAAACCTAACCGTAACCCTAACTTGTACTGTAACCCTAACCCTATCCTAACCCTAAACTTAAACCTAACCTGTACTGTAACTCTAAACTAATCATAACCCTAACCTGTACCGTAACTCTAACCCTTACACTAAGCCTAAACCTAACCCTAACTTGTACCGTACCCTAACCCTAACCCTAACTCTAAACCTACTCTATACCATAACCATAACCCTAACCCTAACCTGTACAGTAACCCTAACCCTAACACTAACACTAAACCTAACCTGTACAATAACCCTAAACCTAACCCTAAACCCAACCCTAAGCTCCTGGCAAACCTAACCCTAAACCTAACACTAACCCTAACACTAACCTGTACCGTGACACTAATCATAACCCTAACACTACCCCTAAACCTAAACCTATCCTGTACCATAACCCAAACCCTAACCCTAACCCTAAACCTAACACTAACCCTAACCCTAACTTGTACCATAAGCCTCAACCTAACCCTAACCATAACCCTAAACCTAACCCTAATCCTAAACCTATCCTGTACCGAAAACCTAACCCTCAACCTCACCCTAACTAGTACCGTAACCCTAACCCTAACCCTACCAGTAACACTAACCCACACCTGTAAGGCAACCCTAATCTTAACATTAACCCTAACCCTAACCCTAACTGTAACCCTTACCTGTCCCGTAACCCTAACCCTAACCCTTACCCTAACGCTAACCCTAACCCTGAACCTAACCTGTATGGTAAACCTAACTCTAACCCTAATCCTTACACTAACCCTAACATGGACGGAAACCCTAACCCTACCCCTAAACCTAACCCTAACCTGTACCATAAACCTAAGCCTAACACTAACCCTAACCTAACCTGTACCGTAACCCTAAACCAAAACCATACCCTAATCCTAAAGCTAACCTATAACGTAACCTTAACCCTAAACCTAACCATAACACTAACTTGTACCGTAACCCTAACCCTAACACTAACCTTCACCCTAACCTGTACCGTAACACTAATCATAACTATAACCCTAACCTGTACCGTAACCCTAACCCTAACCCTAACCCTAAAGCTAACCTATACCGTAACCCTAACAATAAACCTAACCGTAACCCTAACCCTAAGAGTAACCCTAAACTTAAACCTAACCTGTACCATTACCCTAACCATAACCCTCAACTGTACCGTAACCCTAACCCTAACCCTAACCCTAACCCTGACCATAAATTGTAACGTAACCCTAACCCTACCCCTAACCCTAACCTGAACCGTAAACCTAAACCTAACCCAAACACTAATGCTAACCTGTACCGTAAAACTAAACCTAACCTAACTTGTACCGCAACCCTGAACCTTTGCCTACCCCTAAACTTAAACCTAAATTGTACCGTAACCCTAACCCTAACCCTAACCTATACCGCAACCCCAACCCTAACCCTTACCCTAAACCTAACCCTAACCTGTAGTGTAACCCTAACACTAATGCTAAAACTAACTATAACCTGTAACATTACCCTAACCTTAAACCTAACCCTAATCCTAACCCTATCCTGTACCGTAACCCTAACACTAACCCTAACCCTATTGCTATCCTCTACCGTAACCCTAACGCTAACCCTAACCATTACCGCAACCCTAACCCTAACCCTACCCTAAACTCTACGGTAACCCTAACACTAACCCTAACATTAACCTGTACCGCAAACCTAACCGTAACACTAACCCTAACCCTAACTTGTACCATAAAACTAACCTAACCCTAATCCTAACCATACCCTGTACCATAACCCTAAACCTTACCTTAACCCTAACTCTAAACCTAACATTTATCCTAACCCTAACACTAACCCTAAACTCTAAGGCAAACCTAACCCTAAACCTAACACTAACCCTAACCCTAACCTGTACCGTAACAGTAACCCTAAACCTAACCCTAACCCTAACCCTAAACCTAACCTGTACCGTGACCCTAACGCTAACCCTAAACCAGACCATAACCAGTACCATAAACCTAACCCTAACCCTAAACCTAAACCTAACCGTAACCTGTACCGTGCCCTAAACCTAACCCTAACCCTAACCATAACGCTAACCTATAACGTAACCCTAACCCTTAACCTACCATAACCCTAACTTGTAACGTAACACTAACCCTAACCCTAACCCTAAACCTGACCCTAAATTGTAAGGTAATCCTTACCCTAACCCTAACCCTAACCTGTACCGTAAACCTAAACCTAACCCTAACCCTAATGCTAACCTGTCCCGTAAACCTAACCCTAACCCTAACCTGTACCGCAACCCTGAATCTTTGCCTAACCCTAAACTGAAACCTAACCTGTACCGTAACCCTATCCCTAACCCTAACCCTAACCCTAAACATGACCCTAACCTGTACGGTACCCTAACCCAAACCCTAAACCTAAACCTATCCCTAACACTAACCCTAACCCTAACCTTTACGGTAACACTAACCCTAAACCTAACCCTAAACCTAATCCTAACCCTAACCTATACCGTAATCCTAACCCAAAACCTATCCTGTACCGTAACCCTATCCCTAACCCTAACCCTAACCCTAACTCTAAACTGTACCCTAACACTAACCCTAACCCTCACCCGACCTTGTACCATAAACCTAACCCTAACCCTAACCCTAACCTGTACCGTAAACCTAACCCTCAATTAACCCTAACTCTAAACCTAACCTGTACCCTAACCCTAACCCTAACCCTAACCTCTATGGCAAACCTAATCCTAATCCTAACACTAACCCTAAACATACTTGTATCGTAACACTAACCATAACCCTAAACCTAAACCTTACCAAAACCTAATCTTGACCCTACCCCTAACACTAACCATAACCCTAACTGTAAACGTAAGCTTAACCTGTACCGTAACCCTAACCTTAACCCTAACCCTATCTATAAACCTAAACTGTAACCTAACCCTAACCCTAACCCTAACTTGTACTGTAACCCTAACCCTAACCCTAAACCTAACCTAACCCTAACTCTATCCTGTATGGTAAGCCTAACACTAACCCTAACCCTAACCCTAACACTAACCCTAACACTCACCTTAAACCTAACCTGAAACGTATCCCTAACCCTACCGTAAACCTAACCCTAACCTGTACCGTAACCCTAAACCTAACCCTAACCCTAATGCTAACCTATACCGTAACCCTAAACCTAAACATAACCATAACCATAACTTGTACCGTAACTCTACCCTCACCCTAAACCTAACCTTAACCCTACCCTGTACCGTAACCCTGACCCTAAACCTAACCATAACCTGTACCGGAACCCTAACCCTTACCCTGACTCTAACCCTAACCCTAACCTGTACCTTTACCCTAACACTAACCCTAAACCTAACGCAAACCTGTACTGAAACCCTAACCCTACCGCTATCCCTAACCCTAACTCTAAACCTAACCGTAACCCTTACCTCTACCGTAACACTAAACCTAACCCTAAATGTAACCTGTACCGTAACTCTAAACCTAACCCCCACCCTAAACCTAACCTTAATCTGTACCCTAATGCTAATGCTAAACCTAACACTACACTGTACCGTAACCCTAACCCTAACCTTAAGTGTACCGTAACCCTAACCCTCACCTTAACAGTAAATCTAAACCTAACCTGTGTCCTAACCCTAACCCTAACCCTAACCTCTAGGGCAAACCTTACCCTAACCCTAACCCTAAGCCTAAACTGTACCGTAACCATAACCCTAAACCTAACCTTAACCAGACCCGTAACCCTAACCCTAACACTAACCCTACCCTAACCCTAACCCTAACCGTAAACCTAACCTGAACCGTATCCCTAACCCTTCCCTAAACCTACCGCTAACCTTTACCGTAACTCTAACACTACCCCTAACCCTAAAACTAACCCTAACCTGTACCCTAACCCTAACCCTAAACCTAACCCTAAACTGTACCGTAACCCTAACCCTCACCTTAACCCTAACTCTACACCTAACCTGTACCCTAACCCTAATCCTAACCCTAACCTCTATGGCAAACCTAACCCTAACCCAAACACTATCCCTAACCCTAACCTGTACAGTAACACTAACCCTAACTCTAAAACAAAACCTTATCCTAAACCTAATCTTATCCCTAACCCTAACCCTATCCCTAACCCTTACCCTAACTCTTACTGTAACCGTAACCCTAACTGTACCGTAACCCTAACTGTACCGTAACCCTAACCCTAACCCTAACCCTAACTTGTACCGTAACCCTAAACCTAACCCTAACCCTAAACCTAACCGGTACCGTAAGCCTAACCCTAACACTAACCCTAACAGTAATCCTAAACTTATCCTAACCTGTACCGTAACACTAACCCTAGCCCTATACCTATTCCTAACCTGTTCCATAACCCTAACCCTAACCCTAACCCAAACCCTAATCCTAACCATAACCTGTACCGTAATCCTAACCCTCACCCTATACCTAAACGGTACCATAACCCTAACCCTAACAGTGACGCTATATTTAACCCTAACCACTACCGTAACCCTAACCCTACCTCTAAACCTAACCCAAACCTATATCGTAACCCTAACCCTAACAAAACCTTAACCCTAACCTGTACCGTTACCCTAACCGTAAAAGTAAACCCAACCCTAACCCTAACCCTAACTGCTACCGTAACCCTAACCCTAACCCTAACCCAAACCCTAAACTTAACCCTAAAAACACCTAAACGCTAACCCTAAACTTAAACCTGTACCCCTAACCCTAATAATAAACCTAACGTGTACCGTAACATAATCCTAACCCTACCCTGTACCGTAACCCTAACCCTAACCCTAACCCTAACCCTAACCTGTACCTTAAACATAACCTGTACCCTAACCCTAACTCTAAATCTAACCTCTATGACAAACATAAACCTAATCCATTCCTAACACTAACCCTAACCCTAACCTCTACTGTAACACTAAACCTAACCCTAACCCTAACCCTAACCCGAAACCTAAACAGTACAATAACCCTAACCTAACCCTAACCCTAAAACTAAACGCCTGTACCGTAACCCTCACACTAAAACTAACCCTAACCCTAACTATAACCCTAAACAGTACCATAACCCTAAACCTTACCCTCACCCTAACCTGTACCGTAACCATGAACCTAACCCTAACCCTTCCGGTACCCTAAACCACAAGTTTGGGGCAAGCCTAACACTAACCCTAACCCTAACCATAACACTAAACTGTACCGTAACACTAACCCTAACCCTAAACCTAAACAGTACCATAACACTAACCCTAACCCTATCCCTAACGCTAAACCTAACCTGTACCGTAACCCTAAACCTAACCCTAACACTAACCCTAAACTGTACCGAAACCCTAACCCTAACCCTCACCCTAACCTATCGTACCCCTAACCATAACCCTAACCCTACCCGTAACCATAACCCACACCTGTACGGCAACCCTGACCCTAACCCTAACCCTAACCCTAACCCTTACCTGTACCATAACACTAAACCTAACACTAAACGTAACCTGTACCGTAACCCTAACCCTCACCCTAACACTTACCTAACCCTAACCCTAACTGTAGCGTAACCCTAACCCTAACCCTCACCCTAACTAGTACCGTAACCCTAAACCTAACTCTAACCCTACCTGTAAACCTAACCCAAACCTGTACCGTAACCCTAAACCTAACACTAATCCTAACGCTAACCCTAACCGTAACCCTAACTTGTACCGTAACACTAACCCTAACGCTAACCCTAACCTGTACTGTAACCCTAACCCTAAACCTACCCTACCCCTAACCTGTACCATAACCTTATTCCTAAACCTAACCCTAAACCTAACCTGTACCGTAACCCTACCCTAACCCTAAACCTAACCCTAACCCTAACTTGTACCTTAACCCTAACCCTAACCTAACCTGTTCCATAACCCTAACCCTCAACCTAACCCAAACCTGTAACGTAACCCTAACCCTAAACCTAACCCTCATCCTAACCTATCCCTAAACCCTAACCCTAAACCTAACCTGTACCGTAACACTATACCTAAACCTAACCATAACCCTCACCCTAACCCTAACCCTAACCCTAACCTGTACCGTAACACTAACCGTAAGCCGAACCCTAAACTTTACCCTAACCCTTACCCTAACCTGTACCATAACCCTAACCCTCAACCTAACCCGAAGCTGTACCGTAACCCTCACCCTATACCGAACCCTAATCCTCACCCTAACCTGTACCGTAACCCTAACGCTAACCCTAACCCTAACTGTACCATAACCCTAACCCTAACCCTAAACCTAATCCTATCCGGAACCATAACCCTAACGCTAACCCTAACACTAACCTGTACCATAACCCTAAACCTAACCCTAACCATACCAGTAACCCTAACCCAAAACTCTACGTAACCCTAACCCTAAAACTAACCCGAAAGCTAACCTATACCGTAACCCTAACCCTAAAACTAAGCGTAACCCTAACCCTAAGAGTAACCCTAAACTTAAACCTAACCTGTACCGTTCCCCTAACCCTAACTCTAACCTGTACCGTAACCCTCAACCTAACCCTTACCCTAACCCTAACCTTTAGCGTAACACTAAACCTAACCCTAACCCTAAACCTATGGCTAACCTATACCGTAACCCTAACCCTAAACCTCACCGTAACCCTAACCCTAAGAGTAACCCTAAACTTAAACCTAATCTGTACCGTTACCCTAACCTTAACCCTAACCTGTACCGTAACCCTAACCTGCCCTAAGAGTAACCATAATATGAACCCTAACCCTAACCCTTAACTTATCCCTAACGTGTACCGTAACCCTGACACTAACCCTAATGCTAACCTGCACTGTAACCCTAACCCTAACCATAACCCTAACCCTAACCTGTACCGTAACACTAAACCTAACCCTAACCCTAAACCTAGGGCTAACCTATACCGTAACCATTACCCTAAACCTCACCGTAACCCTAACCCTAAGAGTAACCATAAACTTAAACCTAACCTGTGCCGTTACCCTAACCTTAACCCTAACCTGTACCGTAACCCTAACCTGCCCCTAAAACTAACCATAAACTGTACCATAACCCTAACCCTTACCCTAACCCTAGCCTGTACCATAACCCTGACCCTAACCCTAATGCTAACCTGTACTGTAACCCTAACCCTAACCCTAACCCTTAACTGTGCCGTAAACCTAAACCTAACCCTAACCCCTAAGCTAACATATACCTTAACCATAACCATAACCATAAGCTTACCTGTACCGTAACCCTAAACCTAACCCTAATCATAACCTGTACTGTAACTGTAACTCTAAACCTAAACATAAAATGTACCGCAACGCTAACCCTAACCCTAATCATAACCCTAACCAGTACAGTAACCCTAAACATAACCCTAACCCTAAGCTGTACCGCATCCCTAACCCTAACACTAACCCTAACTCTGACGCTAACCTGTATGGTAATCCTAACCCTAACTCTAACCCTAACCTGTACGGTAACCCTAAACCTTAACCTAACCTTAACCCTAACTGTACCGTAACCCTAACCGTAAACCTAACCCTAACCCTAACCTGTACCGTAACCCTATCCCTAACCCTAACCTAACCCTAACCTGTACCGTAACCACCCTAACCCTAACCCTATTCCTAACCCTAACCCTAACCCTAACAATAACACTAACCTGTACCGTAACCCTAAACCTAACCCTAACCCTAAACCTAACGCTAACCTATACCGCAACCCTGACCCTAAACCTAACCGTAACCCTAACTTGTACTGTAACCCTAACCCTATCCTAACCCTAAACTTAAACCTAACCTGTACTGTAACTCTAAACTAATCATAACCCTAACCTGTACCGTAACTCTAACCCTTACACTAAGCCTAAACCTAACCCTAACTTGTACCGTACCCTAACCCTAACCCTAACTCTAAACCTACTCTATACCATAACCATAACCCTAACCCTAACCTGTACAGTAACCCTAACCCTAACACTAACACTAAACCTAACCTGTACAATAACCCTAAACCTAACCCTAAACCCAACCCTAAGCTCCTGGCAAACCTAACCCTAAACCTAACACTAACCCTAACACTAACCTGTACCGTGACACTAATCATAACCCTAACACTACCCCTAAACCTAAACCTATCCTGTACCATAACCCAAACCCTAACCCTAACCCTAAACCTAACACTAACCCTAACCCTAACTTGTACCATAAGCCTCAACCTAACCCTAACCATAACCCTAAACCTAACCCTAATCCTAAACCTATCCTGTACCGAAAACCTAACCCTCACCCTCACCCTAACTAGTACCGTAACCCTAACCCTAACCCTACCAGTAACACTAACCCACACCTGTAAGGCAACCCTAATCCTAACATTAACCCTAACCCTAACCCTAACTGTAACCCTTACCTGTCCCGTAACCCTAACCCTAACCCTTACCCTAACGCTAACCCTAACCCTGAACCTAACCTGTATGGTAAACCTAACTCTAACCCTAATCCTTACACTAACCCTAACATGGACGGAAACCCTAACCCTACCCCTAAACCTAACCCTAACCTGTACCATAAACCTAAGCCTAACACTAACCCTAACCTAACCTGTACCGTAACCCTAAACCAAAACCATACCCTAATCCTAAAGCTAACCTATAACGTAACCTTAACCCTAAACCTAACCATAACACTAACTTGTACCGTAACCCTAACCCTAACACTAACCTTCACCCTAACCTGTACCGTAACACTAATCATAACTATAACCCTAACCTGTACCGTAACCCTAACCCTAACCCTAACCCGAAAGCTAACCTATACCGTAACCCTAACAATAAACCTAACCGTAACCCTAACCCTAAGAGTAACCCTAAACATAAACCTAACCTGTACCATTACCCTAACCATAACCCTCAACTGTACCGTAACCCTAACCCTAACCCTAAAACTAACCATAACCCTAACCCTAAACCTAACCCTAACCTGTACCGTAACCCTAACCATAACCCTAAAGCTAACCTGTACTGTAAACCTAACCCTAACCCTAACCCTTACCTGTACCGCAACCCTTACATTAACCCAACCCTAACCCTTACCTGTACCGTAACCCTAACCCTAACCCTAACCCTAAACCTAACCCTAATACTGACCCTACCCTGCACGGTAACCATAACACTAAAGTTAACCCTAAACCTAACCATAACCTGTACCCTAAACCTAACCCTAACCCTAACACAAACCTGTACAGTAACACTAAACCTAACACTAACCCTAAGCCTAACGCTAACCTATACAGTAAACCTAATCCTAAACCCAACCGTAAGCCTAACTTGTAGTGTAACCCTAACGCTAACCCTAAACCTAACCTAACATTAACCCAAACTGTACCGCAAACCTAATCCTAACCCTAACCCTAACCATGACCCTAACCGGTACGGTTACCCTAACCGTAACCCACACCCTAACCCCAACCCTAACCTGTACGGTAACCCTAACCCTAACACTAACCCTAACCTAAACCTAAACCTAAACCTAAACCTAAACCTAAACCTAAACCTAAACGGTACCATAACCCTAACGCTAAACCTAACCCTAACCCAAATCCTAACCCAAACCCTAACCTGCACCGTAACACTAAACCTAAACCTAACCCTAAACCTGGGGCTAACCTATACCGTAACCCTAACCCTAAACCTCACCGTAACCCTAACTCTAAGAGTAACCCTAAACTTAACCTAACCTGTACCGTTACCCTAACCTTAACCCTAACCTGTACCGTAAACCTAACCTGCCCCTAAAACTTACCATAACATGTACCATAACCCTAACCCTTACCCTAACCCTAACCTGTACCGTAACCCTGATCCTAACACTAATGCTAACCTGTACTGTAACCCTAACCCTAACCCTAACACTAACCTGTACCGTAACACTAAACCTAAGCCTAACCCTACCCGTATCTCTATCCCAAAACTGTACCGTAACCCTAACCCTAAAACTAACCCTAACTTGTACCGTAACCCGAAACCTAACCCTAACACTACCTGAACCGTAACCATAAATGTAACCCTAACCCTAACCTGTACCATAAAACTAACCCTAACCCTTACACTAACACTAACCCTATCCATAAATTCTACCGTAACCGTAACCCTAACCGTAACCCTAAATTGTACTGTAACTTTAACCCTAACACTAATCTAATCCTAACCCTAACTGTAAAGTAAACCTTTCCTGTACCGTAACCCTAACCCTAACCCTAAACCTAACATGTCCCGAAACCCTAACCCTAACCCTAACCCTAACCGAAACTATACAGTAACGCTTACACTAACCCTAACTTGTACAGTAACCCTAACCCTAACCCTAACCCTAACCCTAACCCCTAACCCTAAACCTAACCTTAACCCTAACCCTAACACTAACCTGTATCGTAACCCTAACCCTAACCCTAAACCTAACAATAACCTGTACTTAATCCTAACCATAACCCTAAACCTAACCCTAACCCTAACCCTAACCCCAACCCTAACCTGTACAGTAACACTAAACCTAACCCTAACCCTAACACTAAGGCTAACCTATACCGTAAACCTAACCCTAAACCCAACCATAACGCTAACTTGTAACGTAACCCTAACCCTAACCCTAACCCTAACCTAACCCTAACCATAACCTGCACCGCACCCTAAACCTAACCCTAACCTAACCCTGACCCTAACCTGTACGGTTAACCTAACCCTAATCCTAACCCTACCCTAACCCGAACTTGTACGGTAAACCTAACAGAATACCTAACACTAAACCTAAATGGTACCATAACCCTAAACCTAAACCTGACCCTAACGCTATTCCTAACCCTAACCCTAACCTGTAATGTAACCCTAAGCCTAAACCTAACCCAAAACCTAACACTAACCGAGCGCTAACCTATACCGTAACCCTAACCCTAAAGCTAACTGTAACCCTAAACCTAAGAGTAACGCTAAACTTAAACCTAAACTGTAACGTAACCGTAACTCTTACCCTAACCTGTACTGTAACCCGAAACCTAAATGTAACCCTAAACTGTACCGTAACCCTAGCCCTAACCCTAAAGCTAACTTGTACCGTAACCGTACCCCTAACCCTAACCGTGACCTGTACCGTAACCCTAAACCTAACCGTAACCCTAACACTAACCTGTACCGTAACCCTAACGCTAACACTAACCCTAACCCTAACTTGTACCGTAAACCTAACCTAACCCTAAACCTAACCATATCCTGTACCATAACCCGAAACCTTACCTTAACCCTAACTCTAAACCAAACATTTATCCTAACCCTAACACTACCCTAACCTCTATGGCAAACCTAAACCTAACCCTAACACTAACCTTAACCCTAACCTGTACCATAACAGTCACCCTAACCCTAACCCTAACCCTAAACCTAACCTGTACCGTAACCCTAACCCTAACCACAACCAGTACCGTAAACCTAACCCTAACACTAACCCAAAACCTAAACCTAACCCTAACCTGTACTGTAACCCTAAACCTAACCCAAACCCTAACCATAATGCTAACCTATAACGTAACCTTAACCCTAAACCTAACCGTAAGCCTAACTTGTAACGTAACCCTAACCCTAAACCTGACCATAAATTGTAACGTAACCCTAACCCTACCCCTAACCCTAACCTGAACCGTAAACCTAAACCTAACCCAAACACTAATGCTAACCTGTACCGTAAAACTAAACCTAACCTAACTTGTACCGCAACCCTGAACCTTTGCCTACCCCTAAACTTAAACCTAAATTGTACCGTAACCCTAACCCTAACCCTAACCTATACCGTAACCCCAACCCTAACCCTTACCCTAAACCTAACCCTAACCTGTACCGTAACCCTAACACTAATGCTAAAACTAACTATAACCTGTAACATTACCCTACCCTTAAACCTAACCCTAATCCTAACCCTATCCTGTACCGTAACCCTAACACTAACCCTAACCCTATTGCTATCCTCTACCGTAACCCTAACGCTAACCCTAACCATTACCGCAACCCTAACCCTAACCCTACCCTAAACTCTACGGTAACCCTAACACTAACCCTAACATTAACCTGTACCGCAAACCTAACCGTAACACTAACCCTAACCCTAACTTGTACCATAAAACTAACCTAACCCTAATCCTAACCATACCCTGTACCATAACCCTAAACCTTACCTTAACCCTAACTCTAAACCTAACATTTATCCTAACCCTAACACTAACCCTAAACTCTAAGGCAAACCTAACCCTAAACCTAACACTAACCCTAACCCTAACCTGTACCGTAACAGTAACCCTAAACCTAACCCTAACCCTAACCCTAAACCTAACCTGTACCGTGACCCTAACGCTAACCCTAAACCAGACCATAACCAGTACCATACACCTAACCCTAACCCTAAACCTAAACCTAACCCTAACCTGTACCGTGCCCTAAACCTAACCCTAACCCTAACCATAACGCTAATCTATAACGTAACCCTAACCCTTAACCTACCATAACCCTAACTTGTAACGTAACACTAACCCTAACCCTAACCCTAAACCTGACCCTAAATTGTAACGTAATCCTTACCCTAACCCTAACCCTAACCTGTACCGTAAACCTAAACCTAACCCTAACCCTAATGCTAACCTGTCCCGTAAACCTAACCCTAACCCTAACCCTAACCGAAACTATACAGTAACGCTTACACTAACCCTAACTTATACAGTAACCCTAACCCTAACCCTAACCCTAACCCTAACCCTAACCCCTAACCCTAAACCTAACCTTAACCCTAACCCTAACACTAACCTGTATCGTAACCCTAACCCTAACCCTAAACCTAACAATAACCTGTACTTAATCCTAACCATAACCCTAAACCTAACCCTAACCCTAACCCTAACCCCAACCCTAACCTGTACAGTAACACTAAACCTAACCCTAACCCTAACACTAAGGCTAACCTATACCGTAAACCTAACCCTAAACCCAACCATAACGCTAACTTGTAACGTAACCCTAACCCTAACCCTAACCCTAACCTAACCCTAACCATAACCTGCACCGCACCCTAAACCTAACCCTAACCTAACCCTGACCCTAACCTGTACGGTTAACCTAACCCTAATCCTAACCCTACCCTAACCCGAACTTGTACGGTAAACCTAACAGAATACCTAACACTAAACCTAAATGGTACCATAACCCTAAACCTAAACCTGACCCTAACGCTATTCCTAACCCTAACCCTAACCTGTAATGTAACCCTAAGCCTAAACCTAACCCAAAACCTAACACTAACCGAGCGCTAACCTATACCGTAACCCTAACCCTAAAGCTAACTGTAACCCTAAACCTAAGAGTAACGCTAAACTTAAACCTAAACTGTAACGTAACCGTAACTCTTACCCTAACCTGTACTGTAACCCGAAACCTAAATGTAACCCTAAACTGTACCGTAACCCTAGCCCTAACCCTAAAGCTAACTTGTACCGTAACCGTACCCCTAACCCTAACCGTGACCTGTACCGTAACCTAAACCTAACCGTAACCCTAACACTAACCTGTACCGTAACCCTAACGCTAACACTAACCCTAACCCTAACTTGTACCGTAAACCTAACCTAACCCTAAACCTAACCATATCCTGTACCATAACCCGAAACCTTACCTTAACCCTAACTCTAAACCAAACATTTATCCTAACCCTAACACTACCCTAACCTCTATGGCAAACCTAAACCTAACCCTAACACTAACCTTAACCCTAACCTGTACCATAACAGTCACCCTAACCCTAACCCTAACCCTAAACCTAACCTGTACCGTAACCCTAACCCTAACCACAACCAGTACCGTAAACCTAACCCTAACACTAACCCAAAACCTAAACCTAACCCTAACCTGTACTGTAACCCTAAACCTAACCCAAACCCTAACCATAATGCTAACCTATAACGTAACCTTAACCCTAAACCTAACCGTAAGCCTAACTTGTAACGTAACCCTAACCCTAAACCTGACCATAAATTGTAACGTAACCCTAACCCTACCCCTAACCCTAACCTGAACCGTAAACCTAAACCTAACCCAAACACTAATGCTAACCTGTACCGTAAAACTAAACCTAACCTAACTTGTACCGCAACCCTGAACCTTTGCCTACCCCTAAACTTAAACCTAAATTGTACCGTAACCCTAACCCTAACCCTAACCTATACCGTAACCCCAACCCTAACCCTTACCCTAAACCTAACCCTAACCTGTACTGTAACCCTAACACTAATGCTAAAACTAACTATAACCTGTAACATTACCCTACCCTTAAACCTAACCCTAATCCTAACCCTATCCTGTACCGTAACCCTAACACTAACCCTAACCCTATTGCTATCCTCTACCGTAACCCTAACGCTAACCCTAACCATTACCGCAACCCTAACCCTAACCCTACCCTAAACTCTACGGTAACCCTAACACTAACCCTAACATTAACCTGTACCGCAAACCTAACCGTAACACTAACCCTAACCCTAACTTGTACCATAAAACTAACCTAACCCTAATCCTAACCATACCCTGTACCATAACCCTAAACCTTACCTTAACCCTAACTCTAAACCTAACATTTATCCTAACCCTAACACTAACCCTAAACTCTAAGGCAAACCTAACCCTAAACCTAACACTAACCCTAACCCTAACCTGTACCGTAACAGTAACCCTAAACCTAACCCTAACCCTAACCCTAAACCTAACCTGTACCGTGACCCTAACGCTAACCCTAAACCAGACCATAACCAGTACCATACACCTAACCCTAACCCTAAACCTAAACCTAACCCTAACCTGTACCGTGCCCTAAACCTAACCCTAACCCTAACCATAACGCTAATCTATAACGTAACCCTAACCCTTAACCTACCATAACCCTAACTTGTAACGTAACACTAACCCTAACCCTAACCCTAAACCTGACCCTAAATTGTAACGTAATCCTTACCCTAACCCTAACCCTAACCTGTACCGTAAACCTAAACCTAACCCTAACCCTAATGCTAACCTGTCCCGTAAACCTAACCCTAACCCTAACCCTAACCGAAACTATACAGTAACGCTTACACTAACCCTAACTTATACAGTAACCCTAACCCTAACCCTAACCCTAACCCTAACCCTAACCCTAACCTAACCCTTAACCCTAACCCTAACACTAACCTGTATCGTAACCTTAACCCTAACCCTAAACCTAACAATAACCTGTACTTAATCCTAACCATAACCCTAAACCTAACCCTAACCCTAACCCCAACCCTAACCTGTACAGTAACACTAAACCTAACCCTAACCCTAACACTAAGGCTAACCTATACCGTAAACCTAACCCTAAACCCAACCATAACGCTAACTTGTAACGTAACCCTAACCCTAACCCTAACCCTAACCTAACCCTAACCATAACCTGCACCGCACCCTAAACCTAACCCTAACCTAACCCTGACCCTAACCTGTACGGTTAACCTAACCCTAATCCTAACCCTACCCTAACCCGAACTTGTACGGTAAACCTAACAGAATACCTAACACTAAACCTAAATGGTACCATAACCCTAAACCTAAACCTGACCCTAACGCTATTCCTAACCCTAACCCTAACCTGTAATGTAACCCTAAGCCTAAACCTAACCCAAAACCTAACACTAACCGAGCGCTAACCTATACCGTAACCCTAACCCTAAAGCTAACTGTAACCCTAAACCTAAGAGTAACGCTAAACTTAAACCTAAACTGTAACGTAACCGTAACTCTTACCCTAACCTGTACTGTAACCCGAAACCTAAATGTAACCCTAAACTGTACCGTAACCCTAACCCTAAGCTAACTGTACCATAACCGTACCCCTAACCCTACCGTGACCTGTACCGTAACCCTACACCTAACCGTAACCCTAACACTAACCTGTACCGTAAACCTAACGCTAACACTAACCCTAACCCTAACTTGTACCGTAAACCTAACCTAACCCTAAATCTAACCATACCCTGTACAATAACCCGAAACCTTACCTTAACCCTAACTCTAAACCAAACATTTATCCTAACTCTAACACTACCCAAACCTCTATGGCAAACCTAAACCTAACCCTAACCCTAACCCTAACCCTAACCTGTACCGTAACCCTAACCCTAACCCTAACCCTAACCACAACCAGTACCGTAAACCTAACCCTAACACTAACCCAAAACCTAAACCTAACCCTAACCTGTACTGTAACCCTAAACCTAACCCAAACCCTAACCATAATGCTAACCTATAACGTAACCTTAACCCTAAACCTAACCGTAAGCCTAACTTCTAACGTAACCCTAACCCTAACCCTAACCCTAAACCTGACCATAAATTGTAACGTAACCCTAACCCTACCCCTAACCCTAACCTGAACCGTAAACCTAAACCTAACCCAAACACTAATGCTAACCTGTACCGTAAAACTAAACTTAACCTAACTTGTACCGCAACCCTGAACCTTTGCCTACCCCTAAACTTAAACCTAAATTGTACCGTAACCCTAACCCTAACCCTAACCTATACCGCAACCCCAACCCTAACCCTTACCCTAAACCTAACCCTAACCTGTACCGTAACCCTAACACTAATGCTAAAACTAACTATAACCTGTAACATTACCCTACCCTTAAACCTGACCCTAATCCAAACCCTATCCTGTACCGTAACCCTAACACTAACCCTAACCCTATTGCTATCCTCTACCGTAACCCTAACACTAACCCTAACCATTACCGCAACCCTAACCCTAACCCTACCCTAAACTCTACGGTAACCCTAACACTAACCCTAACATTAACCTGTACCGCAAACCTAACCGTAACACTAACCCTAACCCTAACTTGTACCATAAAACTAACCTAACCCTAATCCTAACCATACCCTGTACCATAACCCTAAACCTTACCTTAACCCTAACTCTAAACCTAACATTTATCCTAACCCTAACACTAACCCTAAACTCTAAGGCAAACCTAACCCTAAACCTAACACTAACCCTAACCCTAACCTGTACCGTAACAGTAACCCTAAACCTAACCCTAACCCTAACCCTAAACCTAACCTGTACCGTGACCCTAACGCTAACCCTAAACCAGACCATAACCAGTACCATACACCTAACCCTAACCCTAAACCTAAACCTAACCCTAACCTGTACCGTGCCCTAAACCTAACCCTAACCCTAACCATAACGCTAATCTATAACGTAACCCTAACCCTTAACCTACCATAACCCTAACTTGTAACGTAACACTAACCCTAACCCTAACCCTAAACCTGACCCTAAATTGTAACGTAATCCTTACCCTAACCCTAACCCTAACCTGTACCGTAAACCTAAACCTAACCCTAACCCTAATGCTAACCTGTCCCGTAAACCTAACCCTAACCCTAACCCTAACCGAAACTATACAGTAACGCTTACACTAACCCTAACTTATACAGTAACCCTAACCCTAACCCTAACCCTAACCCTAACCCTAACCCCTAACCCTAAACCTAACCTTAACCCTAACCCTAACACTAACCTGTATCGTAATCCTAACCCTAACCCTAAACCTAACAATAACCTGTACTTAATCCTAACCATAACCCTAAACCTAACCCTAACCCTAACCCTAACCCCAACCCTAACCTGTACAGTAACACTAAACCTAACCCTAACCCTAACACTAAGGCTAACCTATACCGTAAACCTAACCCTAAACCCAACCATAACGCTAACTTGTAACGTAACCCTAACCCTAACCCTAACCCTAACCTAACCCTAACCATAACCTGCACCGCACCCTAAACCTAACCCTAACCTAACCCTGAACCTAACCTGTACGGTTAACCTAACCCTAATCCTAACCCTACCCTAACCCGAACTTGTACGGTAAACCTAACAGAATACCTAACACTAAACCTAAATGGTACCATAACCCTAAACCTAAACCTGACCCTAACGCTATTCCTAACCCTAACCCTAACCTGTAATGTAACCCTAAGCCTAAACCTAACCCAAAACCTAACACTAACCGAGCGCTAACCTATACCGTAACCCTAACCCTAAAGCTAACTGTAACCCTAAACCTAAGAGTAACGCTAAACTTAAACCTAAACTGTAACGTAACCGTAACTCTTACCCTAACCTGTACTGTAACCCGAAACCTAAATGTAACCCTAAACTGTACCGTAACCCTAACCCTAACCCTAACTCTAACTTGTACCGTAACCGTACCCCTAACCCTAACCGTGACCTGTACCGTAACCCTAAACCTAACCGTAACCCTAACACTAACCTGTACCGTAACCCTAACGCTAACACTAACCCTAACCCTAACTTGTACCGTAAACCTAACCTAACCCTAAACCTAACCATATCCTGTACCATAACCCGAAACCTTACCTTAACCCTAACTCTAAACCAAACATTTATCCTAACCCTAACACTACCCTAACCTCTATGGCAAACCTAAACCTAACCCTAACACTAACCTTAACCCTAACCTGTACCATAACAGTCACCCTAACCCTAACCCTAACCCTAAACCTAACCTGTACCGTAACCCTAACCCTAACCACAACCAGTACCGTAAACCTAACCCTAACACTAACCCAAAACCTAAACCTAACCCTAACCTGTACTGTAACCCTAAACCTAACCCAAACCCTAACCATAATGCTAACCTATAACGTAACCTTAACCCTAAACCTAACCGTAAGCCTAACTTGTAACGTAACCCTAACCCTAAACCTGACCATAAATTGTAACGTAACCCTAACCCTACCCCTAACCCTAACCTGAACCGTAAACCTAAACCTAACCCAAACACTAATGCTAACCTGTACCGTAAAACTAAACCTAACCTAACTTGTACCGCAACCCTGAACCTTTGCCTACCCCTAAACTTAAACCTAAATTGTACCGTAACCCTAACCCTAACCCTAACCTATACCGTAACCCCAACCCTAACCCTTACCCTAAACCTAACCCTAACCTGTACCGTAACCCTAACACTAATGCTAAAACTAACTATAACCTGTAACATTACCCTACCCTTAAACCTAACCCTAATCCTAACCCTATCCTGTACCGTAACCCTAACACTAACCCTAACCCTATTGCTATCCTCTACCGTAACCCTAACGCTAACCCTAACCATTACCGCAACCCTAACCCTAACCCTACCCTAAACTCTACGGTAACCCTAACACTAACCCTAACATTAACCTGTACCGCAAACCTAACCGTAACACTAACCCTAACCCTAACTTGTACCATAAAACTAACCTAACCCTAATCCTAACCATACCCTGTACCATAACCCTAAACCTTACCTTAACCCTAACTCTAAACCTAACATTTATCCTAACCCTAACACTAACCCTAAACTCTAAGGCAAACCTAACCCTAAACCTAACACTAACCCTAACCCTAACCTGTACCGTAACAGTAACCCTAAACCTAACCCTAACCCTAACCCTAAACCTAACCTGTACCGTGACCCTAACGCTAACCCTAAACCAGACCATAACCAGTACCATAAACCTAACCCTAACCCTAAACCTAAACCTAACCCTAACCTGTACCGTGCCCTAAACCTAACCCTAACCCTAACCATAACGCTAACCTATAACGTAACCCTAACCCTTAACCTACCATAACCCTAACTTGTAACATAACACTAACCCTAACCCTAACACTAAACCTGACCCTAAATTGTAACGTAATCCTTACCCTAACCCTAACCCTAACCTGTACCGTAAACCTAAACCTAACCCTAACCCTAATGCTAACCTGTCCCGTAAACCTAACCCTAACCCTAACCCTAACCGAAACTATACAGTAACGCTTACACTAACCCAAACTTGTACAGTAACCCTAACCCTAACCCTAACCCTAACCCTAACGCTAACCCTAACCCCTAAACCTAAACCTAACCCTAACCCTAACCCTAACCCTAACCTGTACCTTAAACATAACCTGTACCCTAACACTAACTCTAAATCCAACCTCTATGACAAACATAAACCTAATCCATTCCTAACACTAACCCTAACCCTAACCTCTACTGTAACACTAAACCTAACCCTAACCCTAACCCTAACCCGAAACCTAAACAGTACAATAACCCTAACCTAACCCTAACCCTAAAACTAAACCCGCCTGTACCGTAACCCTCACACTAAAACTAACCCTAACCCTAACTATAACCCTAAACAGTACCATAACCCTAAACCTTACCCTCACCCTAACCTGTACCGTAACCATGAACCTAACCCTAACCCTTCCGGTACCCTAAACCACAAGTTTGGGGCAAGCCTAACACTAACCCTAACCCTAACCATAACACTAAACTGTACCGTAACACTAACCCTAACCCTAAACCTAAACAGTACCATAACACTAACCCTAACCCTATCCCTAACGCTAAACCTAACCTGTACCGTAACCCTAAACCTAACCCTAACACTAACCCTAAACTGTACCGAAACCCTAACCCTAACCCTCACCCTAACCTATCATACCCCTAACCATAACCCTAACCCTACCCGTAACCATAACCCACACCTGTACGGCAACCCTAACCCTAACCCTAACCCTAACCCTTACCTGTACCATAACACTAAACCTAACACTAAACGTAACCTGTACCGTAACCCTAACCCTCACCCTAACACTTACCTAACCCTAACTCTAACTGTAGCGTAACCCTAACCCTAACCCTCACCCTAACTAGTACCGTAACCCTAAACCTAACTCTAACCCTACCTGTAAACCTAACCCAAACCTGTACCGTAACCCTAAACCTAACACTAATCCTAACGCTAACCCTAACCGTAACCCTAACTTGTACCGTAACACTAACCCTAACGCTAACCCTAACCTGTACTGTAACCCTAACCCTAAACCTAACCCTACCCCTAACCTGTACCATAACCTTATTCCTAAACCTAACCCTAAACCTAACCTGTACCGTAACCCTACCCTAACCCTAAACCTAACCCTAACCCTAACTTGTACCTTAACCCTAACCCTAACCTAACCTGTTCCATAACCCTAACCCTCAACCTAACCCAAACCTGTAACGTAACCCTAACCCTAAACCTAACCCTCATCCTAACCCTATCCCTAACCTGTACCCTAACAGTAAACCTAACCCTAACCCTAACCTATACTGTAAACTTAACCCTAACCCTAAACCTAACCTGTACTGTAACACTATACCTAAACCTAACCATAACCCTCACCCTAACCCTAACCCTAACCCTAACCTGTACCGTAACACTAACCGTAAGCCGAACCCTAAACTTTACCCTAACCCTTACCCTAACCTGTACCATAACCCTAACCCTCAACCTAACCCGAAGCTGTACCGTAACCCTCACCCTATACCGAACCCTAATCCTCACCCTAACCTGTACCGTAACCCTAACGCTAACCCTAACCCTAACTGTACCATAACCCTAACCCTAACCCTAAACCTAATCCTATCCGGAACCATAACCCTAACGCTAACCCTAACACTGACCTGTACCATAACCCTAAACCTAACCCTAACCATACCAGTAACCCTAACCCAAAACTCTACGTAACCCTAACCCTAAAACTAACCCGAAAGCTAACCTATACCGTAACCCTAACCCTAAAACTAAGCGTAACCCTAACCCTAAGAGTAACCCTAAACTTAAACCTAACCTGTACCGTTACCCTAACCCTAACTCTAACCTGTACCGTAACCCTCAACCTAACCCTTACCCTAACCCTAACCTTTAGCGTAACACTAAACCTAACCCTAACCCTAAACCTATGGCTAACCTATACCGTAACCCTAACCCTAAACCTCACCGTAACCCTAACCCTAAGAGTAACCCTAAACTTAAACCTAATCTGTACCGTTACCCTAACCTTAACCCTAACCTGTACCGTAACCCTAACCTGCCCTAAGAGTAACCATAATATGAACCCTAACCCTAACCCTTAACTTATCCCTAACGTGTACCGTAACCCTGACACTAACCCTAATGCTAACCTGCACTGTAACCCTAACCCTAACCATAACCCTAACCCTAACCTGTACCGTAACACTAAACCTAACCCTAACCCTAAACCTAGGGCTAACCTATACCGTAACCATTACCCTAAACCTCACCGTAACCCTAACCCTAAGAGTAACCATAAACTTAAACCTAACCTGTGCCGTTACCCTAACCTTAACCCTAACCTGTACCGTAACCCTAACCTGCCCCTAAAACTAACCATAAACTGTACCATAACCCTAACCCTTACCCTAACCCTAGCCTGTACCATAACCCTGACCCTAACCCTAATGCTAACCTGTACTGTAACCCTAACCCTAACCCTTAACTGTGCCGTAAACCTAAACCTAACCCTAACCCCTAAGCTAACATATACCTTAACCATAACCATAACCATAAGCTTACCTGTACCGTAACCCTAAACCTAACCCTAATCATAACCTGTACTGTAACTGTAACTCTAAACCTAAACATAAAATGTACCGCAACGCTAACCCTAACCCTAATCATAACCCTAACCAGTACAGTAACCCTAAACATAACCCTAACCCTAAGCTGTACCGCATCCCTAACCCTAACACTAACCCTAACTCTGACGCTAACCTGTATGGTAATCCTAACCCTAACTCTAACCCTAACCTGTACGGTAACCCTAAACCTTAACCTAACCTTAACCCTAACTGTACCGTAACCCTAACCGTAAACCTAACCCTAACCCTAACCTGTACCGTAACCCTATCCCTAACCCTAACCTAACCCTAACCTGTACCGTAACCCTAACCCTAACCCTAACCCTAACCCTAACCCTATTCCTAACCCTAACCCTAACCCTAACAATAACACTAACCTGTACCGTAACCCTAAACCTAACCCTAACCCTAAACCTAACGCTAACCTATACCGCAACCCTGACCCTAAACCTAACCGTAACCCTAACTTGTACTGTAACCCTAACCCTATCCTAACCCTAAACTTAAACCTAACCTGTACTGTAACTCTAAACTAATCATAACCCTAACCTGTACCGTAACTCTAACCCTTACACTAAGCCTAAACCTAACCCTAACTTGTACCGTACCCTAACCCTAACCCTAACTCTAAACCTACTCTATACCATAACCATAACCCTAACCCTAACCTGTACAGTAACCCTAACCCTAACACTAACACTAAACCTAACCTGTACAATAACCCTAAACCTAACCCTAAACCCAACCCTAAGCTCCTGGCAAACCTAACCCTAAACCTAACACTAACCCTAACACTAACCTGTACCGTGACACTAATCATAACCCTAACACTACCCCTAAACCTAAACCTATCCTGTACCATAACCCAAACCCTAACCCTAACCCTAAACCTAACACTAACCCTAACCCTAACTTGTACCATAAGCCTCAACCTAACCCTAACCATAACCCTAAACCTAACCCTAATCCTAAACCTATCCTGTACCGAAAACCTAACCCTCACCCTCACCCTAACTAGTACCGTAACCCTAACCCTAACCCTACCAGTAACACTAACCCACACCTGTAAGGCAACCCTAATCCTAACATTAACCCTAACCCTAACCCTAACTGTAACCCTTACCTGTCCCGTAACCCTAACCCTAACCCTTACCCTAACGCTAACCCTAACCCTGAACCTAACCTGTATGGTAAACCTAACTCTAACCCTAATCCTTACACTAACCCTAACATGGACGGAAACCCTAACCCTACCCCTAAACCTAACCCTAACCTGTACCATAAACCTAAGCCTAACACTAACCCTAACCTAACCTGTACCGTAACCCTAAACCAAAACCATACCCTAATCCTAAAGCTAACCTATAACGTAACCTTAACCCTAAACCTAACCATAACACTAACTTGTACCGTAACCCTAACCCTAACACTAACCTTCACCCTAACCTGTACCGTAACACTAATCATAACTATAACCCTAACCTGTACCGTAACCCTAACCCTAACCCTAACCCGAAAGCTAACCTATACCGTAACCCTAACAATAAACCTAACCGTAACCCTAACCCTAAGAGTAACCCTAAACTTAAACCTAACCTGTACCATTACCCTAACCATAACCCTCAACTGTACCGTAACCCTAACCCTAACCCTAAAACTAACAATAACCCTAACCCTAAACCTAACCCTAACCTGTACCGTAACCCTAACCATAACCCTAAAGCTAACCTGTACTGTAAACCTAACCCTAACCCTAACCCTTACCTGTACCGCAACCCTTACATTAACCCAACCCTAACCCTTACCTGTACCGTAACCCTAACCCTAACCCTAACCCTAAACCTAACCCTAATACTGACCCTACCCTGCACGGTAACCATAACACTAAAGTTAACCCTAAACCTAACCATAACCTGTACCCTAAACCTAACCCTAACCCTAACACAAACCTGTACAGTAACACTAAACCTAACACTAACCCTAAGCCTAACGCTAACCTATACAGTAAACCTAATCCTAAACCCAACCGTAAGCCTAACTTGTAGTGTAACCCTAACGCTAACCCTAAACCTAACCTAACATTAACCCAAACCTGTACCGCAAACCTAATCCTAACCCTAACCCTAACCATGACCCTAACCTGTACGGTTACCCTAACCGTAACCCACACCCTAACCCCAACCCTAACCTGTACGGTAACCCTAACCCTAAACCTAAACCTAAACCTAAACCTAAACCTAAACCTAAACCTAAACGGTACCATAACCCTAACGCTAAACCTAACCCTAACCCAAATCCTCACCCAAACCCTAACCTGCACCGTAACACTAAACCTAAACCTAACCCTAAACCTGGGGCTAACCTATACCGTAACCCTAACCCTAAACCTCACCGTAACCCTAACTCTAAGAGTAACCCTAAACTTAACCTAACCTGTACCGTTACCCTAACCTTAACCCTAACCTGTACCGTAAACCTAACCTGCCCCTAAAACTTACCATAACATGTACCATAACCCTAACCCTTACCCTAACCCTAACCTGTACCGTAACCCTGATCCTAACACTAATGCTAACCTGTACTGTAACCCTAACCCTAACCCTAACACTAACCTGTACCGTAACACTAAACCTAAGCCTAACCCTACCCGTATCTCTATCCCAAAACTGTACCGTAACCCTAACCCTAAAACTAACCCTAACTTGTACCGTAACCCGAAACCTAACCCTAACACTACCTGAACCGTAACCATAAATGTAACCCTAACCCTAACCTGTACCATAAAACTAACCCTAACCCTTACACTAACACTAACCCTATCCATAAATTCTACCGTAACCGTAACCCTAACCGTAACCCTAAATTGTACTGTAACTTTAACCCTAACACTAATCTAATCCTAACCCTAACTGTAAAGTAAACCTTTCCTGTACCGTAACCCTAACCCTAACCCTAAACCTAACTTGTCCCGAAAACCTAACCCTAACCCTAACCCTAACCGAAACTATACAGTAACGCTTACACTAACCCTAACTTGTACAGTAACCCTAACCCTAACCCTAACCCTAACCCTAACCCCTAACCCTAAACCTAACCTTAACCCTAACCCTAACACTAACCTGTATCGTAACCCTAACCCTAACCCTAAACCTAACAATAACCTGTACTTAATCCTAACCATAACCCTAAACCTAACCCTAATCCTAACCCTAAGCCCAACCCTAACCTGTACAGTAACACTAAACCTAACCCTAACCCTAACACTAAGGCTAACCTATACCGTAAACCTAACCCTAAACCCAACCATAACGCTAACTTGTAACGTAACCCTAACCCTAAACCTGACCATAAATTGTAACGTAACCCTAACCCTACCCCTAACCCTAACCTGAACCGTAAACCTAAACCTAACCCAAACACTAATGCTAACCTGTACCATAAAACTAAACTTAACCTAACTTGTACCGCAACCCTGAACCTTTGCCTACCCCTAAACTTAAACCTAAATTGTACCGTAACCCTAACCCTAACCCTAACCTATACCGCAACCCCAACCCTAACCCTTACCCTAAACCTAACCCTAACCTGTAGTGTAACCCTAACACTAATGCTAAAACTAACTATAACCTGTAACATTACCCTAACCTTAAACCAAACCCTAATCCTAACCCTATCCTGTACCGTAACCCTAACACTAACCCTAACCCTATTGCTATCCTCTACCGTAACCCTAACGCTAACCCTAACCATTACCGCAACCCTAACCCTAACCCTACCCTAAACTCTACGGTAACCCTAACACTAACCCTAACATTAACCTGTACCGCAAACCTAACCGTAACACTAACCCTAACCCTAACTTGTACCATAAAACTAACCTAACCCTAATCCTAACCATACCCTGTACCATAACCCTAAACCTTACCTTAACCCTAACTCTAAACCTAACATTTATCCTAACCCTAACACTAACCCTAAACTCTAAGGCAAACCTAACCCTAAACCTAACACTAACCCTAACCCTAACCTGTACCGTAACAGTAACCCTAAACCTAACCCTAACCCTAACCCTAAACCTAACCTGTACCGTGACCCTAACGCTAACCCTAAACCAGACCATAACCAGTACCATAAACCTAACCCTAACCCTAAACCTAAACCTAACCCTAACCTGTACCGTGCCCTAAACCTAACCCTAACCCTAACCATAACGCTAACCTATAACGTAACCCTAACCCTTAACCTACCATAACCCTAACTTGTAACGTAACACTAACCCTAACCCTAACCCTAAACCTGACCCTAAATTGTAAGGTAATCCTTACCCTAACCCTAACCCTAACCTGTACCGTAAACCTAAACCTAACCCTAACCCTAATGCTAACCTGTCCCGTAAACCTAACCCTAACCCTAACCTGTACCGCAACCCTGAATCTTTGCCTAACCCTAAACTGAAACCTAACCTGTACCGTAACCCTATCCCTAACCCTAACCCTAACCCTAAACATGACCCTAACCTGTACGGTACCCTAACCCAAACCCTAAACCTAAACCTATCCCTAACACTAACCCTAACCCTAACCTTTACGGTAACACTAACCCTAAACCTAACCCTAAACCTAATCCTAACCCTAACCTATACCGTAATCCTAACCCAAAACCTATCCTGTACCGTAACCCTATCCCTAACCCTAACCCTAACCCTAACTCTAAACTGTACCCTAACACTAACCCTAACCCTCACCCGACCTTGTACCATAAACCTAACCCTAACCCTAACCCTAACCTGTACCGTAAACCTAACCCTCAATTAACCCTAACTCTAAACCTAACCTGTACCCTAACCCTAACCCTAACCCTAACCTCTATGGCAAACCTAATCCTAATCCTAACACTAACCCTAAACATACTTGTATCGTAACACTAACCATAACCCTAAACCTAAACCTTACCAAAACCTAATCTTGACCCTACCCCTAACACTAACCATAACCCTAACTGTAAACGTAAGCTTAACCTGTACCGTAACCCTAACCTTAACCCTAACCCTATCTATAAACCTAAACTGTAACCTAACCCTAACCCTAACCCTAACTTGTACTGTAACCCTAACCCTAACCCTAAACCTAACGCTAACCCTAACTCTATCCTGTATGGTAACCCTAACACTAACCCTAACCCTAACCCTAACACTAACCCTAACACTCACCTTAAACCTAACCTGAAACGTATCCCTAACCCTACCGTAAACCTAACCCTAACCTGTACCGTAACCCTAAACCTAACCCTAACCCTAATGCTAACCTATACCGTAACCCTAAACCTAAACATAACCATAACCATAACCAGTACCGTAACTCTACCCCTCACCCTAAACCTAACCTTAACCCTACCCTGTACCGTAACCCTGACCCTAAACCTAACCATAACCTGTACCGGAACCCTAACCCTTACCCTGACCCTAACCCTAACCCTAACCTGTACCTTTACCCTAACACTAACCCTAAACCTAACGCAAACCTGTACTGAAACCCTAACCCTACCGCTATCCCTAACCCTAACTCTAAACCTAACCGTAACCCTTACCTCTACCGTAACACTAAACCTAACCCTAAATGTAACCTGTACCGTAACTCTAAACCTAACCCCCACCCTAAACCTAACCTTAATCTGTACCCTAATGCTAACGCTAAACCTAACACTACACTGTACCGTAACCCTAACCCTAACCTTAAGTGTACCGTAACCCTAACCCTCACCTTAACAGTAAATCTAAACCTAACCTGTGTCCTAACCCTAACCCTAACCCTAACCTCTAGGGCAAACCTTACCCTAACCCTAACCCTAAGCCTAAACTGTACCGTAACCATAACCCTAAACCTAACCTTAACCAGACCCGTAACCCTAACCCTAACACTAACCCTACCCTAACCCTAACCCTAACCGTAAACCTAACCTGAACCGTATCCCTAACCCTTCCCTAAACCTACCGCTAACCTTTACCGTAACTCTAACACTACCCCTAACCCTAAAACTAACCCTAACCTGTACCCTAACCCTAACCCTAAACCTAACCCTAAACTGTACCGTAACCCTAACCCTCACCTTAACCCTAACTCTACACCTAACCTGTACCCTAACCCTAATCCTAACCCTAACCTCTATGGCAAACCTAACCCTAACCCAAACACTATCCCTAACCCTAACCTGTACAGTAACACTAACCCTAACTCTAAAACAAAACCTTATCCTAAACCTAATCTTATCCCTAACCCTAACCCTATCCCTAACCCTTACCCTAACTCTTACTGTAACCGTAACCCTAACTATACCGTAACCCTAACCCTAACCCTAACCCTAACTTGTACCGTAACCCTAAACCTAACCCTAACCCTAAACCTAACCGGTACCGTAACCCTAACCCTAACACTAACCCTAACAGTAATCCTAAACTTATCCTAACCTGTACTGTAACCCTAACCCTAGCCCTATACCTATTCCTAACCTGTTCCATAACCCTAACCCTAACCCTAACCCTAACCCTAACCCAAACCCTAATCCTAACCATAACCTGTACCGTAATCCTAACCCTCACCCTATACCTAAACGGTACCATAACCCTAACCCTAACAGTGACGCTAAATTTAACCCTAACCACTACCGTAACACTAACCCTACCTCTAAACCTAACCCAAACCTATATCGTAACCCTAACCCTAACAAAACCTTAACCCTAACCTGTACCGTTACCCTAACCGTAAAAGTAAACCCAACCCTAACCCTAACCCTAACTGCTACCGTAACCCTAACCCTAACCCTAACCCAAACCCTAAACTTAACCCTAAACTGTACCATAAACCTAACCCTAACGCTAACCCTAAACTTATTCCTAACCTGTACCGTAACCCTAAACATAACGCTAACCCTAATAATAAACCTAACGTGTACCGTAACACTAACAATAATCCTAACCCTACCCTGTACCGTAACCCTAACCCTAACCCTAACCCTAACCTGTACCTTAAACATAACCTCTACCCTAACCCTAACTCTAAATCTAACCTCTATGACAAACATAAACCTAATCCATTATAACACTAACCCTAACCCTAACCTCTACTGTAACAGTAAACCTAACCCTAACCCTAACCCTAACCCGAAACCTAAACAGTACAATAACCATAACCTAACCCTAACCCTAAAACTAAACCCGCCTGTACCGTAACCCTCACACTAAAACTAACCCTAACCCTAACTATAACCCTAAACAGTACCATAACCCTAAACCTTACCCTCACCCTAAACTGTACCGTAACCATGAACCTAACCCTAACCCTTCCGGTACCCTAAACCACAAGTTTGGGGCAAGCCTAACACTAACCCTAACCCTAACCATAACACTAAACTGTACCGTAACACTAACCCTAACCCTAAACCTAAACAGTACCATAACACTAACCCTAACCCTATCCCTAACGCTAAACCTAACCTGTACCGTAACCCTAAACCTAACCCTAACACTAACCCTAAACTGTACCGAAACCCTAACCCTAACCCTCACCCTAACCTATCGTACCCCTAACCATAACCCTAACCCTACCCGTAACCATAACTCACACCTGTACGGCAACCCTAACCCTAACCCTAACCCTAACCCTAACCCTTACCTGTACAATAACACTAAACCTAACACTAAACGTAACCTGTACCGTAACCCTAACCCTCACCCTAACACTTACCTAACCCTAACCCTAACTGTAGCGTAACCCTAACCCTAACCCTCACCCTAACTAGTACCGTAACCCTAAACCTAACTCTAACCCTACCTGTAAACCTAACCCAAACCTGTACCGTAACCCTAAACCTAACACTAATCCTAACGCTAACCCTAACCGTAACCCTAACTTGTACCGTAACACTAACCCTAACGCTAACCCTAACCTGTACTGTAACCCTAACCCTAAACCTAACCCTACCCCTAACCTGTACCATAACCTTATTCCTAAACCTAACCCTAAACCTAACCTGTACCGTAACCCTACCCAAACCCTAAACCTAACCCCTAAACCTAACCCTAACCCTAACTTGTACCTTAACCCTAACCCTAACCTAACCTGTTCCATAACCCTAACCCTCAACCTAACCCAAACCTGTAACGTAACCCTAACCCTAAA
>JAEUCK010004972.1:0-43740 GCA_017311455.1 Otocyon megalotis megalotis | reverse complement strand
TACCCCTAACCATAACCCTACCCTACCCCTAACCCTAACCCTAACCTGTACCATAACCCTAACCCTAACCCTAAATTGTATCGTAACCCTAAACCCAAACCTAAACCTACACTGAACCGTAACTGTAACCCTAACCCTACCCTTAACCCTAACCCGCAACTGTACCGCAACCTTAACCGTAACCCTTACCTGTACCGTAAGACTAAACCTAAACCTAACCCTAACCTGTACCGTAACCCTAACCCTAAGCTGTACCATAACCCTAAACCTAACCCTATACATAACCCTAATGCTAACCCTAAACCTAAACCTAAACCTAAGCGTAACCCTAACCCGTACCGTAACCCTAAACCTAACCCTAACCGTAACCCTAACCCCAACCTTAACCCTAAACTTAAACCTAATGCTAACATGTACTGTAACCGTAACCCTAAACCTAACCCTAAACTATATCGCAACCCTAACCCTAACCCTAAACTGTATGGTAACCCTAACCCTAACCCTAACCCTAACCTATACAGCAACCCTAACTCTAAACCTATCCCTAACACTATCCCTAACCCTGACACTAACCTGTACGGTAACCCTACCCCTTACCATAAACCTAACCCTAACCCTAACCCTAACCCTAACTCTAACCCTAACCCTAACCTGTACCGTATCCCTAAGCCTAACACTAACCCTAAACCTAACCCTAACTTGTACTGTAACCCTCACCCTAAACCTAACCCTACCCTGAAACGTAACCCTAACCCTAACCCTAACCCTACCCGTAAACCTAACCCACATCTGTAAGGCAACCCTAACCGTAATCCTAACACTAACCCTAAAACTAACCTTTACCCTAACCTGTACTGAAACCCTAACCCTAACCATAACCATAACCTGTACTGTGAATCTAACCCTAAAACTTACCCTACCGGTACCATTAACCTACCCCTAACCCTAACCGTAACCTGTACCATAACACTAACTCTAACGCTAACCCTAACCTGTACTGTAAATCTAACACTAAAACTTACCCTACCGGTACCATAAACCTACCCCTAACCCTAACCGTAAACTGTACCATAACACTAACTCTAACCCTAACCCTAACCTGTACTGTAACCGTAACCCTAACCCTAAACCTAACCATAACCTGTACCGTAAACCTAACCGTAACCCTAATCATAACCTATGGTAACCCTAACCCTAACCCTAAAACTAAACCTAACCGGTACCATAATCCTAACCCTAACCCTAACCATAACACTAACGCTAACCGTAACCCTAAACTGTACCGTATCCCTAACCCTAACCCTAAACCTAACCCTAACCCTAACCCTAACACTAACCCTAACTTGTACCGTAACCCTAACACTAACACTAACCCTAACCATAACCCTAACTTGTACCGTATCCCTAACCCTAAAATTAACCCTACACTGAAACGTAACTCTAAACCTAACCCTAACCCTACCCGTAACCCTAACCCACAACTATACCGCAACCCTAACTGTACCCTAACCCTAACACTAACCCTAACCGTTACCTCTACCGTAACACTAATCCTAACCCTAAACCTATCCTGTACCGTAACCCTAACCCTAACCCTAAACCTAACCTTTACCCTAAGTTGTAGCGAAACCCCAACCGTAACCCTAACCTTAACCTGTACCGTAAACCTAACCCTAACACTTACCATAACCTGTACCATAAACGTAACCCCAACCCTAAACTTAACCTGTACTTCAACCCTAACCCTAACCCTAACCCTAAACCTAACCTTTACGGTAACCCTAACCCTAAACCTAATCCTAACCTGTACGGTAACCCTAACTTAACCCTAACCCTAACCTGTACCGCAACCCTAACCCTAACCGTAACCCAACCCTGACACTAACCTGTACGGTAGCCCTAACCCTAACCCTCACCCTAACCCTAACCGTACTGTAACCATAACCCTAAATCTAACCTTACCCTGAACCGTAACCCTTAACCTAACCCCAACCCTACAAGTAACCCTAAACCACAACTGTACCGCAACTCTAACCGTAACCCTAAACGTAACCGTACCCTAACCGTAACCCTTACCAGTACCATAAAACTAAACCTAACCCAAACCCTGACCTGTGCCGTAACCCTAACCCTAACTCTAAACCTAACCTTAAATCTAATCTGTAATGAAACCCTAACCATAACCATAACCCTAACCGTAACCCTACCTCTAACCTGTACCATAACCCTAACCCTAAACCTAAACCTAACCTTAACCCTAACCCTAACCCAACCCTAACACTAACCCTAATGCTAACCCTAACCCTTACCTATACCGTAACCATACCCCTAACCGTAAACTTAAACTGTACCGTAACCCTAACCCTAACCCTAACCTTAACCCTAACACTAACCCTAAACTGTACTGTAACCTTAAACCTAACACTAAACCTAACCCTAATGCTAACCTATACACTAAACCTAACCCTAAACCTAACCATAACCATAACTTGTACCGTAACCCTAACCATAACCCTAAACCTAGCTTAACCCAAACCTGTACCGTAACCCTAAACCTACCCTAACATTTACAGTAACCCTAACCCTAACCGTAAACCTAATGCTAACCTCTACCATAACCGTACCCCTACCCCTAATCCTAAACTGTACCGCAACCCTAAACCTAACCCTAAACCTAACCCTGACACTAACCTGTATGGTAACCCTAACCCTAACCATAACCCTAACCCTAACCCTAACCCTACCCTAACCTTAACCTTTGCCATACCCTAAACCTAACCCTAACACTAACTCTAACCCTAACCCTAATTGTACCATAACACTAACCCTAAACCTAACCCTACGCTGAACCGTAACCCTAACCCTAACCTAACCCTACACTGTACCCTAACCCTACCCCTAACCCTAACCCTACCCGCAACCCTAAACCTAACCCTAATCCTAAACCTAACCTTTAGCGTAACCCTAACCCTAACCCTAAACCTAATGCTACCCTCTACCGTAACCGTATCCCTACCCCTACCCCTAACCTGTACCGCAACCCTAACGCTAACTCTAACCCTAACCCTGACACTAACCTGTACGGCAAACCTACCCTTAACCATAACCCTAACCCTACCCCTATCCCTAATCCTAACCCTAACCTGTACCATAACCCTAATCCTAACCCTAAATTGTATCGTAACCCTAACCCCAAACCTAAACCTACACTGAACCGTAACCGTAACCCTAACCCTACCCTTAACCCTAACCCGCAACTGTACCGCAACCTTAACCGTAACCCTTACCTGTACCGTAAGACTAACCCTAAACCTAACCCTAACCTGTACCGTAACCCTAACCCTAACCTGTACCATAACCCTAAACCTAACCCTATACCTAACCCTAATGCGAACCCTAACCCTAAACCTAAACCTAAGCGTAACCCTAACCCGTACCGTAACCCTAAACCTAACCCTAACCGTAACCCTAACCCTAACCTTAACCCTAACCTTAAACCTAAGGCTATCATGTACTGTAACCGTAACCCTAAACCTAACCCTAAACTATATCGCAACCCTAACCCTAACCCTAACCCTAACCCTAAACTGTACGGTAACCCTAACCCTAACCCTAACCCTAACCCTAACCCTAACCTGTACAGCAACCCTAACTCTAAACCTATCCCTAACACTATCCCTAACCCTGACACTAACCTGTACGGTAACCCTACCCCTTACCATCAACCTAACCCTAACCCTAACCCTAACCCTAACCCTAACCCTAACCCTAACCTGTACCGTATCCCTAAGCCTAACACTAATCCTAAACCTAACCCTAACTTGTACTGTAACCCTAACCCTAAACCTAACCCTACCCTGAAACGTAACCCTAACCCTAACCCTAACCCTACCCGTAAACCTAACCCACATCTGTACGGCAACCCTAACCGTAACCCTAACCCTAACCCTAAAACTAAACTTTACCCTAACCTGTACTGAAACCCTAACCCTAACCATAACCATAACCTGTACTGTAAATCTAACCCTAAAACTTACCCTACCGGTACCATAAACCTACCCCTAACCCTAACCGTAACCTGTACCATAACACTAACTCTAACCAGAACCCTAACCTGTACCGTAACACTAACCCTAACCTGTACTGTAACCGTAACCCTAACCCTAAACCTAACCATAACCTGTACCGTAAACCTAACCATAACCCTAATCATAACCTATGGTAACCCTAACCCTAACCCTAAAACTAAACCTAACCGGTACCATAATCCTAACCCTAACCCTAACCATAACACTAAACCTAACCCTAACCCTAACCTGTACAGTAACACTATCCCTAACCTGTACTGTAATCGTAACCCTAACCCTAAACCTAACCATAACCTGTACCGTAAACCTAACCGTAACCCTAATCATAACCTATGGTAACCCTAACCCTAACCCTAAAACTAAACCTAACCGGTACCATAATCCTAACCCTAACGCTAACCATAACACTAACCCTAAAAGTAACCCTAAACTGTACCGTATCCCTAACACTAACCCTAACCTAACCCTAACGCTAACACTAACCCTAACTTGTACCGTAACCCTAACACTAACACTAACCCTAACCATAACCCTAACTTGTACCATATCCCTAACCCTAAAATTAACCCTACACTGAAACGTAACTCTAAACCTAACCCTAAGCCTACCCGTAACCCTAACCCACAACTATACCGCAACCCTAACTGTACCCTAACCCTAACACTAACCCTAACCGTTACCTCTACCGTAACACTAATCCTAACCCTAAACCTATCCTGTACCGTAACCCTAACCCTAACCCTAAACCTTACCTTTACCCTAAGTTGTAGCGAAACCCCAACCGTAACCCTAAACTTAACCTGTACCGTAAACCTAACCCTAACACTTACCCTAACCTGTACCATAAACGTAACCCCAACCCTAAACTTAACCAGTACTTCAACCCTAACCCTAACCCTAACCCTAAACCTAACCTTTACGGTAACCCTAACCCTAAACCTAATCCTAACCTGTACGGTAACCCTAACTTAACCCTAACCCTAACCTGTACCGCAACCCTAACCCTAACCGTAACCCAACCCTGACACTAATCTGTACGGTAGCCCTAACCCTAACCCTCACCCTAACCCTAACCGTACTGTAACCATAACCCTAAATCTAACCTTACCCTGAACCGTAACCCTTAACCTAACCCCAACCCTACAAGTAACCCTAAACCACAACTGTACCGCAACTCTAACCGTAACCCTAACCGTAACCGTACCCTAACCGTAACCCTTACCAGTACCATAAAACTAAACCTAACCCAAACCCTGACCTGTGCCGTAACCCTAACCCTAACTCTAAACCTAACCTTAAATCTAATCTGTAATGAAACCCTAACCATAACCATAACCCTAACCGTAACCCTACCTCTAACCTGTACCATAACCCTAACCCTAAACCTAACCCTAACCTTAACCCTAACCCTAACCCAACCCTAACACTAACCCTAATGCTAACCCTAACCCTTACCTATACCGTAACCATACCCCTAACTGTAAACTTAAACTGTACCGTAACCCTAACCCTAACCCTAACCTTAACCCTAAAACTAACCCTAAACTGTACTGTAACCTTAAACCTAACACTAAACCTAACCCTAATGCTAACCTATACACTAAACCTAACCCTAAACCTAACCATAACCATAACTTGTACCGTAACCCTAACCATAACCCTAAACCTAGCTTAACCCAAACCTGTACCGTAACCCTAAACCTACCCTAACATTTACAGTAACCCTAACCCTAACCATAAACCTAATGCTAACCTCTACCATAACCGTACCCCTACCCCTAATCCTAAACTGTACCGCAACCCTAAACCTAACCCTAAACCTAACCCTGACACTAACCTGTATGGTAACCCTAACCCTAACCATAACCCTAACCCTAACCCTAACCCTACCCTAACCTTAACCTTTGCCATACCCTAAACCTAACCCTAACACTAACTCTAACCCTAACCCTTATTGTACCATAACACTAACCCTAAACCTAACCCTACGCTGAACCGTAACCCTAACCCTAAACCTAACCCTACACTGAACCCTAACACTATCCCAAACCCTAACCCTACCCGTAACCCTAAACCTAACCCTAATCCTAAACCTAACCTTTAGCGTAACCCTAACGCTAACCCTAAACCTAATGCTACCCTCTACCGTAACCGTATCCCTACCCCTACCCCTAACCTGTACCGCAACCCTAACCCTAACTCTAACCCTAACCCTGACACTAACCTGTACGGCAAACCTACCCCTAACCATAACCCTACCCTACCCCTAACCCTAACCCTAACCTGTACCATAACCCTAACCCTAACCCTAAATTGTATCGTAACCCTAAACCCAAACCTAAACCTACACTGAACCGTAACTGTAACCCTAACCCTACCCTTAACCCTAACCCGCAACTGTACCGCAACCTTAACCGTAACCCTTACCTGTACCGTAAGACTAAACCTAAACCTAACCCTAACCTGTACCGTAACCCTAACCCTAAGCTGTACCATAACCCTAAACCTAACCCTATACCTAACCCTAATGCTAACCCTAAACCTAAACCTAAACCTAAGCGTAACCCTAACCCGTACCGTAACCCTAAACCTAACCCTAACCGTAACCCTAACCCCAACCTTAACCCTAAACTTAAACCTAATGCTAACATGTACTGTAACCGTAACCCTAAACCTAACCCTAAACTATATCGCAACCCTAACCCTAACCCTAAACTGTATGGTAACCCTAACCCTAACCCTAACCCTAACCTATACAGCAACCCTAACTCTAAACCTATCCCTAACACTATCCCTAACCCTGACACTAACCTGTACGGTAACCCTACCCCTTACCATCAACCTAACCCTAACCCTAACCCTAACCCTAACCCTAACCCTAACCCTAACCCTAACCTGTACCGTATCCCTAAGCCTAACACTAACCCTAAACCTAACCCTAACTTGTACTGTAACCCTCACCCTAAACCTAACCCTACCCTGAAACGTAACCCTAACCCTAACCCTAACCCTACCCGTAAACCTAACCCACATCTGTAAGGCAACCCTAACCGTAATCCTAACACTAACCCTAAAACTAACCTTTACCCTAACCTGTACTGAAACCCTAACCCTAACCATAACCATAACCTGTACTGTGAATCTAACCCTAAAACTTACCCTACCGGTACCATTAACCTACCCCTAACCCTAACCGTAACCTGTACCATAACACTAACTCTAACGCTAACCCTAACCTGTACTGTAAATCTAACCCTAAAACTTACCCTACCGGTACCATAAACCTACCCCTAACCCTAACCGTAAACTGTACCATAACACTAACTCTAACCCTAACCCTAACCTGTACTGTAACACTAACCCTAACCTGTACTGTAACCGTAACCCTAACCCTAAACCTAACCATAACCTGTACCGTAAACCTAACCGTAACCCTAATCATAACCTATGGTATCCCTAACCCTAACCCTAAAACTAAACCTAACCGGTACCATAATCCTAACCCTAACCCTAACCATAACACTAACCCTAACCGTAACCCTAAACTGTACCGTACCCTAACCCTAACCCTAACCCTAACCCTAACCCTAACACTAAACCTAACTTGTACCATAACCCTAACACTAACACTAACCCTAACCATAACCCTAACTTGTACCGTATCCCTAACTCTAAAATTAACCCTACACTGAAACGTAACTCTAAACCTAACCCTAACCCTACCCGTAACCCTAACCCACAACTATACCGCAACCCTAACTGTACCCTAACCCTAACACTAACCCTAACCGTTACCTCTACCGTAACACTAATCCTAACCCTAAACCTATCCTGTACCGTAACCCTAACCCTAACCCTAAACCTAACCTTTACCCTAACTTGTAGCGAAACCCCAACCGTAACCCTAACCTTAACCTGTACCGTAAACCTAACCCTAACACTTACCCTAACCTGTACCATAACCGTAACCCCAACCCTAAACTTAACCTGTACTTCAACCCTAACCCTAACCCTAACCCTAAACCTAACCTTTACGGTAACCCTAACCCTAAACCTAATCCTAACCTGTACGGTAACCCTAACTTAACCCTAACCCTAACCTGTACCGCAACCCTAAACCACACCCTAACCCAACCCTGACACTAATCTGTACGGTAGCCCTAACCCTAACCCTCACCCTAACCCTAACCGTACTGTAACCATAACCCTAAATCTAACCTTACCCTGAACCGTAACCCTTAACCTAACCCCAACCCTACAAGTAACCCTAAACCACAACTGTACCGCAACTCTAACCGTAACCCTAACCGTAACCGTACCCTAACCGTAACCCTTACCAGTACCATAAAACTAAACCTAACCCAAACCCTGACCTGTGCCGTAACCCTAACCCTAACTCTAAACCTAACCTTAAATCTAATCTGTAATGAAACCCTAACCATAACCATAACCCTAACCATAACCCTACATCTAACCTGTACCATAACCCTAACCCTAAACCTAAACCTAACCTTAACCCTAACCCTAACCCAACCCTAACACTAACCCTAATGCTAACCCTAACCCTTACCTATACCGTAACCATACCCCTAACCGTAAACTTAAACTGTACCGTAACCCTAACCCTAACCCTAACCTTAACCCTAACACTAACCCTAAACTGTACTGTAACCCTAAACCTAACACTAAACCTAACCCTAATGCTAACCTATACACTAAACCTAACCCTAAACCTAACCATAACCATAACTTGTACCGTAACCCTAACCATAACCCTAAACCTAGCTTAACCCAAACCTGTACCGTAACCCTAAACCTAACCCTAACATTTACAGTAACCCTAACCCTAACCGTAAACCTAATGCTAACCTCTACCATAACCGTACCCCTACCCCTAATCCTAAACTGTACCGCAACCCTAAACCTAACCCTAAACCTAACCCTGAAACTAACCTGTATGGTAACCCTAACCCTAACCATAACCCTAAACCTAACCCTAACCCTACCCTAACCTTAACCTTTGCCATACCCTAAACCTAACCCTAACACAAACTCTAACCCTAACCCTAATTGTACCATAACACTAACCCTAAACCTAACCCTACGCTGAACCGTAACCCTAACACTAAACCTAACCCTACACTGAACCCTAACCCTATCCCTAACCCTAACCCTACCCGTAACCCTAAACCTAACCCTAATCCTAAACCTAACCTTTAGCGTAACCCTAACCCTAACCCTAAACCTAATGCTACCCTCTACCGTAACCGTATCCCTACCCCTACCCCTAACCTGTACTGCAACCCTAACCCTAACTCTAACCCTAACCCTGACACTAACCTGTACGGCAAACCTACCCCTAACCATAACCCTAACCCTGCCCCTAACCCTAACCCTATCCCTAACCTGTACCATAACCCTAACCCTAACCCTAAATTGTATCATAACCCTAACCCCAAACCTAAACCTACACTGAACCGTAACCATAACCCTAACCCTACCCTTAACCCTAACCCGCAACTGTACCGCAACCTTAACCGTAACCCTTACCTGTACCGTAAGACTAACCCTAACCCTAACCCTAACCTTAACCCTAACACTAACCCTAAACTGTACTATAACCCTAACCCTAACATTAACTTAACCATAACATGTAATCGTAACCCTAAACCTAAACCTTACCCTAACCCTAACCGAACCCTGACACTAATCTGTACGGTATCCTTAACCCTAAACCTAACGCTAACCCAAACCTTAATGCTAACCTGTACCGTAACATAACCCTAAACCTTACCCTTCCCTGAACCGTAATCCTAAACCCACCCCAACCCTACCTGTAACCCTAAACCACAACTGTACCGCAACCCTACCCGTAACCCTACTCGTAATTCTAACCCTAACCGTAACCCTTACCTGTACCGTAACAATAATCCTAACCCTAAATCTAACCTGTACCGTAACCCTAACCCTAACCCTAAACTTAACCTTAACACTAACCTGTACCAAAACCCTAACCCTAACCCTAACCTGTACCGTAACCCTAACCCTAAACCTTACCCTAACCTGTACCATAACCCTACCCCTAACCCTAACCCTAATCTGTACCATAACCCTAACCCGAACCCTAACCCTAACCCTAACCCTAACCCTAACTCTCACCCTAACCTGTACCATAACCCTAACCCTAACACTCACCCTTACCCTAAATTGGTCCGTAACTCTAAACCTAACCCTAAACCTAACCCTACCCTGTACCGCAACCCTAACCCTAACCGTTATGTGTACCGTAACCCTAACCCTAATCTTAACCCTAACTCTAAACCTAACCCGTACCCTAACCCTAACCCTAACCTCTATGGCAAACCTAAGGCTTACCCTAACACTAACCCTAACGCTAACCTCTATGGCAAACCTAAGGCTAACCCTAACACTAACCCTAACCTGTCGTAACCCTAACCCTAACCCTAACCCTAACCCAAAACCTTACCCAAACCTTAATATTACCCTAACCCTAACCCTTACCCTAAGCGTAAACGTATCCCAAACCTGTACCGGATCCCAAACCGTAATTCTAAAAAGAACCCTAAGGATAACCTAACGACTTCCGTAACCGAAACTGTAACCCTAAACCTAAACCTGACCATAACCCTATCCCGAACTCTAACCTGTACCGTAACCCTAACCCTAACCCTGTCCTTAACCCTAACCCTAACCCTAACACTAACCCTAACGCTAACCCTAACCCAAACCCTTACATGTACCGTAATCATACCACAAACCGTAACCCTAACCTGTACCGTTATTCTAACCCTAACCGTTACCCTAACCCTAAACCTAACCCTTCCCATAACCCTCACCCACAATGGTACCTCAACCAGATCCGTAACCCTAACCTAACTCTAACCATAACCCTTTCCTGTACCGTAACACTTTCCCTAAACTTAAACCTATCCGGTACCATAACCCTAAACCGAACCCTAACCTTAACACTAACCCTAACCTGTACTGTAACTGTAACAGTAACACTAACCCTAAACGGTACCGAAACCCTAACCCTAACCCTAACACTACCCTGTACCATAAACCTAACCCTAACCCTAACCCCAAACTGTACCGTAACCCTAACCCTAACCTTAACCATAACTATAAACCTAAACTGTACTCTAAACCTAACCCTAAATCTAAACTCTATGGCAAACCTAACCCTAACCTAACACTAACCCTAACCCTAACCTGTACCGTAACACTAACCCTAACCCTAAACCTAAACCTAACCCTAATCTGTACTGTAACCCTAAGCCTAACCCTAAACCTAACCCTAACCTGTACTGTAAACCTAACCCTAACCGTAACTCTAAACCTAACCCTAACCTGTTCCGTAACCCTACCACTAACCCTAAACCTAACCTTTACATTCACCTGTTCTGAAACCCTAACCCTATCCCTGACCATAACCTGTACCATAACCCTAACCCTAAAACTTACCTTAAACTGTACCATAACCCTACCCGTAACCCTAAACGTAACCTGTACAGTAACCCTAACCCTAACACTAACACTAACCTCTACTGTAACCCTAACCCTAACACTAACCCTAACCCTAAATTGTACCATAACATTAAACGTAACCCTAACATTACACCGTACCGTAACACTAACTTTAAACCTAACCCTAACCTGTACCGTAATCGTAACCCTAACCTTAACCCTAAATCTAAATTTAAACTGTACCCAAACCCTAAACCTAACCCTAAACTCTATGGCAACCATAACCCTAACTCTTACACTAACCCTAACCCTAACCTGTACCGTAACACTAACCCTAAAGCTAACCCTAAACCTTACCCTAAACCTAACCTCAAACCTAACCCTAACCATAACCCTAACAATAAATGTAACCTACCTGTACCGTAACCCTAACCATAACCCTAAACCCAACCCTAAGACTAAACCTAACCACTACCGTAAACCTACCCCTACCCCTAATCCTAACACTAACCCTAATCCTAATGGTAACCTGTACCATCACCCTAAACCTAAACCAAACCCTAACCTGTATTTTAACCCTAAACCTAACCCTAACCCTAACCTGTACCGTAACCCTAACCCTAACCTTAAAACTAACTATAAACCTAACCTGTACCCTAACCCTCACCCTAAATCTAAACTCTATGGCAAACCCAACCCTAACCCTAAAACTAACCCTAAACCTAACCTGTACCGTAACCCTAAACCTAACCCTAACATAACCATAACCTCTAACGTAACCCTAACCCTAACACTCACCATAACCTGTACCATAACCCTAACCATAACCATAACCATAACCATAACCATAACCATAACCTGTATTGTAACCCTAACGCTAAACCTAAACCTAAACCTAACCCTAACCCTAACCTGTACAGTAACCCTAACCCTAAACTTAAACTAAATATAAACCCAACCTGTACCCTAACCCTCACCCTAAATCTAAACTCTATGGCAAACCTAACCCTAACCCTAACCCTAACCCTAACCTGAACCGTAACCCTAAACCTAACCCTAACCTAACCCTAATGGTAACCTATACAATACCCCTAACCCTAAACCTAACCGTAACAATAACTTGTACCGTAACCCTAACCCTAAGCCTAAACCTAAGCTTAACCTTAACCTGTACCGTAACCCTAAACCTAACCCTAACCCTAAACCTAAACTGTACCGCAACCCTAACCCTAACAGTAACCCTAACCCTAACTCTAACCCTAAACTGTACGGTAACCCTAACCCTAACCCTACCCTTAACTGTACCGCAACCCTAACACTAACCCTAACCCTATCCCTAACCCTGACACTAACCTGTTCAGAAACCCAACCCATAACCATAACCCTAACCCTAACCCTAACCCTAACCAGTACCATAACCCAAACCCTAACACTAACCCTAAACCTAACCCTAACTTGGACCATAACCCTAACCCTAATTCTAACCTTACCTGAACCGTAACCCTAACCATAACCCTAACTGTACCCGTAACCCTAACCCACAACTGTACCGCAACCCCAACCGTAACCCTAACCCTAAATGTAACCCTTACCTGTACCTTAACACTAACCCTAAACCTAAACCTAAGCTGTACCGTAACCCTAACCCTAACCTTTAAAAAACATTTACCCTAACATGTACCGAAACCCTAAACATAACCCTAACCTGTACCGTAACCCTAACCCTAACCTTAAATATAACTATAAACCTAACCTGTACCCTAACCCAAACCCTAATCTAAACTCTATGGCGATCGTCACACTAACCCTAACACTAACCCTAACCCTAACCTGTACTGTAACACTAACACTAACCCTAACCCTAACCCTAACCCTAACCCTAACCTGTACCTTAACCCTAACCCTAAGACTCACCCTAAACCGAACCTCTACCGTACCCGTAACCTAAACCTTAACCTAACCCTAACCTGTACCGTAAACCTCACCCTAACCCTAACTTGTACCATAACCCTAAACTTAACCCTATCCCTAACCCTAACACTAACCTATACCATAAAACTAACGCTATAGCTAACCGTAACCCTAACATGTACCATATCCCTAACCCTAACCCTAACCCTAAATGTACCGTAACCCTACGACTAACCCTAAAACTAACCTATACTGTAACCGAAACCCTAACCTTAACCCTAACCCTAACCCTAACTAGTATTGTAACCATAACACTAACACTAACCCTGCCCTATAGCGTAACCATAACCCCAAACCTAACCCTAACTTGTACCATAACCCTAACCCGAACCCTAAACCTAAACCTAACCCTAACCTATGAAGTAACCCTAAAGCTAACCCTAACCCTAACGCTAACCTATAATGTAACCCTAACTCTAAACCTTACAGTAACCCTAAGTTGTTCCGTAACCCTAACCCTAACCCTAACCCTAACCTGTACCGTAAACCTAACCCTAACCTGTACTGTAACCCTAAACCTAACCCTAACATAAACATAACCTCTAAAGTAAACTTAACCCTAACCCTACCGCTAACACTAACCCTAACCTTAACCATAACCATAACCCGACCCTAAACAGTACGGTAAACATAACCCTAACCCTAACCCTAACCCTAACCCTAACCCTAACCTGTGCCGCAACCCTAACCCTAACGCTAACCTTAACCCTAACCCTAACACTAACCCTAACCCTAACCCTAACCTTAACCCTCCCTTTACCGTAACACTATCGCTACCCCTAAACCGAACCCTAACCTGTACCGTAACACTAACCCTAGCCCTAAACCTAACCCTAAACCTAACCTGTACCTTAACCCTAACCCTAACCCTAACCCTAACCCTAACCCGAAACTCTACCATACCCCTAACGTAAACCTAAACTTAAACCTAACCTGTCCGTAAACCTAACTGTAACCCTAACTTTTACCATAACCCTAAACTTAACCTTCTCCCTAGCCCTAACGCTAATCTATACCGTAAACCTAATGCTATAGCTTACCATAACCCTAAATTGTACCGGATCCATAACCCTAACCCTAACCCTAACATGTACCGAAACCTTACCACTAACCCTAAACCTAACCTGTACTGTAACCCTAACCCTAATCATAACCATAACCCTAACCCTAAATAGTATTGTAACCATAACACTAACCATAACCCTTACCTGTACCGTTACCCTAATCCTAACCCTAACCCTAACCCTAACCCTAAAACTAACCCTAATCCTAACCCTAACCTTAACCCTAACCTGTACCGTAACCCAACCCTACACCTAATCCTAACCCTAACCTGTACCGTAACCCTAAACCTAACCCAAACCCTAACCTGTACCGTAAACCTAACCTAACCCTAAACCTAACCCTAATGCTAACCTATACACTAAGCCTAACCCTAAACCTAACCGTAACCCTAACCCTAACCCTAACCCTAAACCTAACTCTAATCCTAAACCTAACCTTAACCCTAACCCGTACCGTAACCCGAACCCTATACCTAACCCTAACCCTAAACTGTATCGTTACCCTAATGCTAACCCTACCCCTAACCCTAACCCTAACCCTAAATCTAACCCTAACCCTTAACCCTAAAACTAGCCCTAACCATAACCCCTAACCCTAACACTAACCCTAACACTAACCCTAACCCTTATTGTACCGTAACCCTAAACCTAACCCTTACCCTAACCCTACCCTGTACCGTAACCCTAAACCTAACCCTAAGCTTTACCTGAACCATAACCCTAACTCTAAACTTAACCCTAACTCTAAACCTACCCTGTACCTTAACCCTAACCCTAACCCTAACCTCTATGGCAAACTTAACCCTAACCCTAACACTAACCCTAACCCTAACCTGTACCGTGACCCTAAACCTAACCCTAAACCTAACCCTAATGCTAACCTATACACTAAACCTAACCCTAAGCCTAACTGTAACCATAACTTGTACAGTAACCCTAACCTTAACCCTAAACCTAAGCTTAACCCTAACCTGTACCATTACCCTAATCCTGCCCCTAACCAAAACCCTAAACCTAAGCTGTGCCGTAACCCTAGCACTAACACTAAACCTAACCTTTACCCTAACCTGTACCGAAAACCTAACCCTAACCCTAACCCTAACCTGTACCATTACCCTAATCCTAACCCTAACCCTAACCCTAAACCTAACCCTAACCCTAAACATACCCCTTACCCTAACCCTGACCCTAACTCTAACCCTAACGCTAACCGTAAACGTATCCCTAAACTGTACCGTATCCCTAACCATAACCCTAGCCCCAACCCAAAGCCTAACCCTAACCAATACCGTAACTGTAACCCTAAACCTAACCCTAACCCTTTACTCTAACCTGTACCATAACCCTAACGCTAACCTTAACGCTAACACTAACCCTAAACATAACCCTTACCTGTAGCGTAACCATACCCCTTACCGTAAACCTAACCTGTGCCATAACCCTAACCCTAACCCTAACACTACCCTACCCGTAACCCTAACCCACAACTGTACCGCAACCTTAACCGTACCTCTAACCCTAACCCTAACCCTAACCCTTACCTGTACTGTAACACTTACCCTAACCCTAAACCTCACCTGTACCGTAAACCTAAACCTACCCCTACCCCTATCTCTAATCCTAACATGTACTATAACCCTTAAACTCACCCTAACCCTAACCTGTACCAAAGCAATAACCTAACCCTAACACTACCCTGTACCGTAACCCTAACCCTAACCCTAACCTGAACCGTAACCCTAACCCTAACCTTAAACCTAAGTATAATCCTAACCTGTACCCTAACCCTAACCCTAAATCTAAACTCTATGGCAAACCTAACCCTAACCCTAACACTAACCCTAACCCTAACCTGTACCATAACACTAAACTTAGCACTAACCTGTATCGTAACCCTAACGCTAACCCTAACGTAACCATAACCTATAACGTAACCCTTACCCTAAAGCTAACCCTAACCCTAATGGTAATCTATAACGTAACCCTAACCCTAACCCTTACCGTAACCCTAAGTTGTTCAGTAACCCTATCCCTAACCCTAAACCTAACCCTAAACTGTACCGTAACCCTAAACTTAACCCTAACCCTAACTTGTACCGTAACCCTAAACCTAACCCTAACCCTAACCCTAATGCTAACCTATACACTAACCCTATCCCTAAACCTAACTGTACCCATAACTTGTACCGTAACACTAAAATTAACCCTAAACCTAAGCTTAACACTAAACTGTATCGTTACCTAATCCTAACCCTAAACCTAACCCTAAACTTAACCTTTACTGTAAGCCTAACCCTAACCCTCAACCTAATGCTACCTGTACTGTAACCATAACCCTAACCCTGACCCTAACCTGTAACTCAACTCTATCTCTAACCCTAAACCTAACCCTAAACTGTATGGTAACCCTAACCCTAAACCTAACACTAAGTTGTACCGCAAACCTAACCCTAACCCTAACCCTAAACCGGACACTAACCTGTACGGTAACCCTAAACTAACCCTAACCCTACCCCTAACCCTAACCCTAACCCTACCCCTAACCTGTACCGTAACCCTAACGCTAACACTAACCCTAACCCCAGCCCTAACATGTACTGTAACCTTAACCCTAAACCTAACCCTACCCTTAACCGAAACCCTAACCCTAACCCTAACACTACCCGTATCCCTAACCCACAACTGTTCCGCAACCCTAACCGCAACCCTAATCCTAAACAGAACTCTTACCTGTACCGTAACAATAACCCTAAACCTAAACCTAAGCTGTACCGTAACCCTAACCCTAACCCTAAAACTAACCTTTACCCTAACCTGTACTGAAACCCTAATCCTAGCCCTACCCATAACCTGTACCGTAAACCTAACCCTAAAACTTACCCTAACCTGTACCGTAACACTAACCCAACCCTAAGCATAACCTGTACCGTAACACTAACTCTAACCTCACCCTGACCTGTACCATAACCCTAACCCTAAACTTAACACTACCCTGAACCGTAACCCTAACCCTAACCCTAATGCTGCCCGTAACGCTAATTCACAACTGTACCGCAACCCTAATCATAAACCTTACCTGTACGGTAACCCGAAACCTAACACTAAATCTAACCCTATCCCTTCCCTCTACCGTAACCTAACAATATCCCTAACCTGTACCGTAACCCTAACCCTAACCTTAAACCTAACTATAAACCTAACCTTTACCCTAACCCTAACCCTAAATCTAAACTCTATGGCAAACCTAACCCTAACCCTAACACTAAACCTAAAACTAACCTGTACCGTAACACTAATCCTAATCCTAACCCTAACCCAAACCCTAAACCTAATGCTAACCTGTAACATAACTGTAACCCTAACCCTCACCCTAACCTGTACCACAATCCTAACCCTAACCCTAACCCTAAAACTAACCCTAACCCTAAATTGTACCGTAAACCTAAACCTACCCGTAATCCTAACCCACAACTCTACCGCAACCTTAACTGTAACCCTAACCCTAACTGTAACCCTTACCTGTACCATAACACTAACCCTAAACCTAAACCTAAGCTGTACCGTAACCCTAACCTAACCCTAAAACTAACATTACCCTAACATGTACTGAAATCCTAACCCTAAACCTCACCATAACCTGTACCGTAACCCTAACCCTAAAACAACCCTAACCTGTCGCGTTACCCTAACCCTAACCCTAGCCGTAACCTGTACTGTAACCCTAACCCTCAACCTAACCCTACCCTGAACCGTAACCCTAACCCTAACCCAAACGCTACACGTAGACCTACCCACAACTGTACCTCAACCCTAACCGTACCTCTAACCCTAACCGTAACCCCTACCTGTACCGTAACACTAACCCTAACCCTAAACCAAACCCTAAACTTAAAACTTACCTGTACCGTAACAATAACCCTAAACCTAAACGTAATCAGTACTGTAACCCTAACCCTAACCCTAAACCTAACCCTAACCCTAACCTGTACCGTAAGCCTAAACCTAACCCTAACCCTAAACTGTACCAAACCCTAATCCTAACCCTAACGTGTACCGTAACGCTAACCCTAACACTAACCCTAGCCCTAACCCTAACCTGTACCGTTAACCTAACCCTAACCCTCACCACAACCTGTACCGTAACCTTAACCCTAACCCTACCGTAAAAGTTACCTGTAAGGTAACCCTAACCCTAACCCTAACCCTAACCGTATCCGTTAATTGTATTGTAACCATCACACTAACCCACACCCTAACACTACCCTGTACCGTAACTATAACACTAACCCTAACCTGTACCGTAACCCTAACCGAACACTAACCCTAACCCTAAACTGTACCGTAACCCTAAAGCTAACCCTAACCCTAACCCTAACGCTAACCTATAACATAACATTAAACCTAAACCTTACCGTTACCCTAAGTTGTTCCGTTAACCTAACCCTAACCCTAACCCTAACTCTAACCTGTATCGTAACCCTAACCCTAACCCTAATCTGTACATAACCCTAACCCTAACCCTAACGTAACCATAACCTCTAATGTAACCCTAACCCTAACCCTAAACATCACCATAAGCCTAAATTTATGGTAACCCTAACCCTAACCCTAACCCTAACCTTAACCCTAACCTGTACCGTAAACCTATCCCTAACCCTAAACCTAACGCTAACCTGTACCGTAACCCTAACCCTAACCCTAACCTGTACCGTACCCTAAACATAACCCTAACCCTAACCCTAACCCAAATGTTAACCTATACACTATCCCTAACCCTAAACCTAACCGTAACCATAACTTGTACCGTAACCCTAACCTTAACCCTAAACCTAAGTTTAACGCTAACCTGTTCCATAACCCTAATCCTACCCCTATCTCTAACCCTAACCCTAACCTTTACCATAACCCTAACCCTAACCCTAAACCTAATGCTAACCTGTACCTTAACCGTAACCCTAACCCTATCCCTAACCTGTACCACAACCCTAACCCTAACCCTAACCCTAAACTTTACGGTAACCGTAACCCTAACCCTAACCCTAACCTGTCCCGGAACCCTAACACTAACCGAAACCCTAAACCTAACACTGACACTAACCGGTACGGTACCCCTACCCCTAACCATACACTAACCTGTACCGCAACCCTAACCCTAACTCTAACCTGTACCATAACCCTAACCCTAACAATAACCCTAACCCTAACTTGTAACTTAACCCTAACCCTAAACCTAACCCTACCCTGTACCGTATCCCTAACCCTATCCCTAACCCTACCCGGAATCCTAACCCACAACTGTACTGCAACCCTAACCGTAATCCTAACCCTAACCATAACCCTTACCTGTAACGTAACACTACACCTAACCCTAAACCTAAGCTTTACCTTAACCCTTAACCTAACCCTAAAACTAACCTGGACCCTAACCTGTACTGAAACATTAACCCTAAACCTAACCATAAACTGTACCGTAACCCTAACCCTAAAACTTGCCCTAACCTGTACCGTAACCCTATCCCTAACACTAACCGTAACCTGTACCGTAAACCTAACCCTAAAACTAAGCCTACCCTGAACGGTAACCCTAACGCTAACCCTAATGCTACACGCAACCCTACCCACAACTGTACCCGCAAGCCTAACCGTAACCCTATCCCTAACTGTAACTCTTACCTGTACCGTAACACTACACCTAACCCTAAACCGAAGCTCTACCGTAACCCTAAACAAAACCTAAAACTAACATTTACCCTAAAATTTACTGAAACACTAACCCTAAACCTAACCATAAACTGTACAGTAACCCTAACCCTAAAACTTACCCTTACTTGTACCGTAACCCTACCATAACACTAACCGTAACCTGTACCGTATCCCTAACCCTAAACCTAAGCCTACCCTGAACCGTATCCCTACCCCTAACCCTAACGGTACCCGTAACCCAAACCCAAAACTGTAACGCAACCCTAACTGTAACCCTAACCATAACCGTAACCCTTACCTGTACCGTAACACTAACCCTAACCCATACCTAAGCTGTACCGTAAACCTAGCTCTAACACTAAACCTAAACTTTACCCTAACCTGTACCGAAACCCTAACCCTAAACATAACCATAACATGTACCGTAACCCTAACCCTGAAACTTATCCTAACCTGTACCATAACCCTACCCCTAACCCTAACGGAAACCTGTACCGTAACGCTAACTCTAAATCTAACCTCTATGGCAAACCTAACCCTAACCCTAACCCTAACCCTAATCCCAACATGTACCGACACACTAACCCTAACCCTAAACCTAACCCTAACCGTAACCCTACCCCTAAACCTAAACCCAACCTGTACCGTAACACTCACCTTAAACCTAACCCTAACCTTAATCTTAACCCTAACTTTTACCGAAAAACTAACACTTACTCTCACCCTAACCTGTACCGTAACCCTAACCCTAACTCTAACACTAACCCTTACCGGAATCCTAAAACACACCTGTACGGAAACCCTAACCCTAAGGGTTACCCTAAGCCTAACCGTAAAACTTACCTGTACCGTAACACTAACCCTAAACATAAACCTAACCCTACCCTGAACCGTAACCCTAACCCTAACCCTAACCCTACCCGTAACCCTAACCCACAACTGTACCGCAACCCTAACGGTAACCAAACCCTAACCGTAACCCTTGCCTGTACCTTAACAATAACCCTAACCCTAAACCTAAGCTGTATCGTAACCCTAAACCTAACCGTGAACCTAAATCTTACCGTAAAACTTACCTGTACCGTAACAATAACCCTAAACCTAATGTAACCAATACCGTAACCCTAAACCTAACCCTAACCCTAACCCTAACCCTAACCTTAACTTTAACCCTAACCTGTACAGTAAGCCTAACCTAATCCTAACCCTATCACTAAACTCTACCAAAACCCTAAACCTAACCCTAAACCTCACCTGTACCGTAACCCTAAACCTAACGCTAACCCTAACCCTAAATCTAAACTGTACCTTAACTGTAACCCTAACCCTAACCTGTACCATAACCCCAAAGCTAACCCTAACCCTAATGCTAACGCTAACCTATAACGTAACCCGAACCCTAAACCTTACCTTAACCTAAGTTGTTCCGTAGCCCTAACCCTAACCCTAACCCTAACCCTAACCTGTATCGTAACCCTAACCCAAACCCTAACCTGTACCATAACACTAAACCTAACCCTAAGCCTAACCCAAACACTAAACCTAAAATGTACCGTAACCGTAACCCTAACCCTTACCCTAACCCTAAAGCTAACCTCTACCGTACCCCTAACCCTAAGCTTAAACCTAACCCTAACCTGTACCGTAAACCTAACCCTAACCCTTACCTGTATCATAACACTAAACCTAACCCTATCCCTAACCTTAACGCTAAACTATACCGTAAACCTATCCATATACCTAACCGTAACCCTAACGTATACCGTATCCTTAAACCTAACCCTAACCTTACCCAATCTGTACCGTAACCCTACCCTAACCCTATCCCTAACCTGTACTGTAACCCTAACCCTAACCCTAACCCTAACTGTAAATTGTATTGTAACCATCACACTAACCATAACCCTAACCATACCCTGTACCGTAACTGTAACCCTAACCCTAACTCTAACCTGTACCGTAAACCTAACCCGAACCCTAACCCTAAACCTAACCCTAACCTGTACCGTAACCCTAAAGGTAACCCTAACCCTAAACCTAAGGCTATCCTATAACGTAACCCTAACCCTAAACCTTACCGTAACCCTAAGTTGTTCCATAAACCTAACCCTAAACCTAACCCTAACCTGTACCGTAACCCTAACCCTAACCCTTACTTGCACCGCAACCCTAACCCTAACCCTAACGTAACCATAACCTCTAACGTAACCCTAACCAACCCTAACCCTAACCCTAACCCTAACCCTAACCCTAATAATAACCATAACCCTAACCAAAACCTTAACCCTAACTTGTACCGTAACCCTAAACCTACCCCTAAACTTAACGCTAACCTGTACCGTAAACCTAACCGTAACCCTAACCCTAACCTGTACTGTAACCCTAAACCTAACCCTAACCCTAACCATAACCCTAACCCTATTGCTAACATATACACTAACCCTAACCCTAAACCTAACCGTAACCATAAATAGTACCGTAACCCTAACCTTAACCATAACCTAAGTTTAATCATAACCTGTACCGTAACCCTAATCCTACCCCTAACACTAACCTTAACACTAACCTTTACTGTAACCCTAACCCTAACCCTAAACCTAATGCTAACCTGTTCCGTAACTATAACCCTAACCCTAACCCTAACCTGTACCACAACCCTAACCCTAACCCTAACCGTAACCCTAAACTGTACGGTAACCCTAACCCTAAACCTAACCCTAACCTGTACCGCAACCCTATCCCTAACTAAAACCCTAAACCTAACACTGACACTAACCTGTACGGTACCCATACCCCTTACCATAACACTTACCGTAACCCCAACCCTAACCCTAAGCCTAAACTGTACCGTAAACCTAACCCGAACCCTAACCCTAACCCTAACCCTAACCTGCACCGTAACCCTAAATTTAACCCTAACCATAACCCTAACGCTAACCTATAACGGAACCCTAACGCTAAACCTTACCGTAACCCTAAGTTGTTCCATAAACCTAACCCTAACCTTAACCCTAACCTGTAGCGTAACCCTAAACCTACCGCTAAACCTAACGCTAACCTGACCGTAACCCTAACCGTAACCATAACCCTAACGTGTCCTGTAACCCTAAACCTAACCCTAACCCTAACACTAACCCTAATGCTAACATATACACTAAACCTAACCCTAAACCTAACCGTAAACATAACTTGTACCGTACCCTAACCTTAACCCTAAACCTAAGTTTAACCCTAAACTGTACTGTAACCCTAATCCTACCCCTAACTCTAACCCTAACCCTAAACATTACCATAACCCTAAACCTAACCCTAAACCTAATTCTAACCTGTACCGTAACTGTAAATGTAACCCTAACCCTAACCTGTACCACAACCCTAACCCTAACCCTAAACCTAACTCTAAACTGTATGGTAACCCTAACCCTAACCCTAACCTGTACCGCAAACCTAACCCTAACCGAAACCCTAAACCTAACACTGACACTAACCTGTACGGTACCCATACCCTTACCATAACACTAACCGTAATCCCAACCCTAACCCTAACCTGTACTGTAACCCTAACCCTAACACTAACCCTAACCCTAACCCAACTTGTACCGTAACCTTAACCCTAAACCTAAACCTACCCTGAACCGTAACCCTAACCCTAACACTAACCCTACCCGGAATCCTAACCCACAACTGCAACGCAACCCTAACCATAACTGTAACCCTAACCGTAACCCCTACCTGTACCGTAACACTACACCTAACCCTAAAACTAAGCTCTACCGTAACCCTAACCCTAACCCTAAAACTAACCTTTACCCTAACCTGTACTGAAACACTAACCCTAAACCTAACAATAAACTGTACCGTAACCCTAACCCTAAAACTTAACGTAACCTTTACCGTAACCCTACCCCTAACCCTAAACTGTTCCGCAACCCTAAACCTAACCTTAAACCTAATTATAAACGTAACCTGTAACCTAACTCTAACCCTAAATCTAAACTCTATGGCAAACGTAACTCTAACCCTAACACTAACCCTAACCCTAACCTGTACCGTAACACTAACCCTAACCCTAACCCTAACCCAAAACCTAAACCTAAACTGTACCGTAACCGTAACCCTAACCCTAAACCTAACCTCTACTGTACCCCTAACCCTAACCATAAACCTAACCCTTACCTGTACAGTAAATCTAACCCATATCCAAACCTGTACCATAACCCTAAACCTCACCCTACCCCTAACCCTAACGCTAACCTATACCGTAAACCTAACCATATGCGTAACCGTCACACAACTTGTACCGTATCCCTAAACCTAACCCTAACCCAAACCCAACCTGTACCGTAACCCTACCCTAACCCTAAACCTAACCTGTACTGTAACCCTAACCCTAACGCTAACCCTAACCGTAACTTGTATTTTAACCATCACACTAACCCTAACCCTAACCCTACCCTGTTCCGTAACCGTAACCCTACCCTAACCTGTATCGTAAACCTAACCCGAACCCTAACCCTAACACTAACCCTAACCCTAACTGGTACCGTAAACCTAACCCTAAACCTATCCTGTACCATAACCTAAACCTAACCCTAACACTAACCCTAACCCTAACCTGTACCGTAAACCTAACCCTAAACCTATCCTGTACCATAACCCTAAACCTAACACTAACACTAACCCTAACCCTAACCTGTACCATAAACCTAACCCTAAACCTATCCTGTACCATAACCCTATCCCTAACCCTAACGCTAACCTATACCGTAAACCTAACCCTATACCTAACCGTAACCCTTACTTGTACCGTATCCCTAAAACTAACCCTACCCCTAAACCTAACGTGTACTGTAACACTAACCCTAACCCTAACCCTAACCATAACTTGTAACCATCACACTAACCCTAACCCTAACCCTACACTGTACCATAACCGTAACCCTAACCCTAACCTGTACCGTAACCCTAAAACTAACCTTAACCCTATCCCTAACGCTAACCTATAAAGTAAACCTGACCCTAAACCTTACCGTAACCGTAAGTTGTTCCATAAACCTAACCCTAATCCTAAACCTAACCTGTACCGTAACCCTAACCCTCACCCTAACCTGTACCGTAACCCTAACCCTAACCCTAACATAACCATAACCTCTAAAGTAACCCTAACCCTAACCCGAACCCGAACCCTAACCATAACCCTAACCTGTAGGGTAACCCTAAACCTAACCCTAACCCTAATCTTAACCCTAACCTAACCTGAACCGTAACCCTAACCCTACCCCTAAACCTAACCCTAAACTGTAACGTAACGCTAACCTTAACCCTAAACCTAACCCTAACCCTAACCTGTACCGTAACACTAAACATAACCCTAACCCTAACCCTAACCCAAAACCTAACACTAACCCTAACCACAACATATACCGTTACACTAACCCAACCCTAACCCTAATGCTAACCTGTATCGTAACCATACCTGCAAGCCTAACCCTAACCCGTACCGCAACCCTAACCCTTAACCTCACCCTAACCTGTACCGTAACCCTAACCCTAACCCTAAAAGTAACCATACCCGTAACTCTATACCACATCTGTACGGCAATCCTAAAGCTAAAACTAACCGTAACCCTGAGCCTAACCGTAAAACTTACCTGTACCGTAACACTAACCCTAAACCTAATCCTAACCCTACCCTGAACCCTAACCCTAACGCTAACCCTACCCGTAACCCTAACCCGCAACTGTACCGCAACATTAACCGTAACCTAACCCTTACTGTAACCCTTACCTGTACCTTAACACTAACCTTAACCCTAAATATAAGCTGTACCGTATCCCTAAACCTAACACTAAACCTAACCCTAACCGTAAAACTTAACTGTACCGTAACAATTACCCTAACCCTAAAAGTAATCAGTACCGTAACACTAACCCTAACACTAACCTTAAGCCTAACCTGTACAAGAAGCCTAAACCTAACCCTAACCCTAACCCAAAACTGTACAGAAACCCTAACCCTAACCCTAACCTGTACTGTAACCCTAGCCCTAACCCTAAACCTAAACCTAACCCTAACCTGTACTGTAACCCTAAACCTAACCCTAACCCTAACCCTAACCCTAACCCTAACCCTAACGCTAACGCCTAACCCTAACGCTAACCCTAACACGTAAACCTAACCCTAAACCTAACCGTATCCCTAACCCTAACCCCTAACACTAACCCTAACCCTAACCCCTAACTCCTAACCCCCAACCCTAACCCTAACACTGAACCTAACCCCTAACCCTAACCGTTCTTCTAACCCTAACCTGTACCGTAACCCTAAACCTAACCCTAATGCTAACCTATAAACTAACTCTAACCCTAAACCTAACTGTAACCATAACTTGTACCGTAACCCTAACCATACCCTAACCCTAACCTGTACCGTAACCCTAAACATAACCCTAACTCTAACCCTAATTCTAACCTATACACTAAACCTAACCCTGACCTGAACCGTAACCCTAACCCTAACCCAAAAACTAAACATAACCTGTACCATAACCATAACCCTAAACCAAACCCTAACCCTAACCTGTACCGTAAACCTAACCCTAACCCTAACCCTAAACCTAATGCTAAGCTGTACCATAACCCTAACCCTAACCCTAACCCTAACCTGTACTGCAAACCTAACACTAACCCTAACCTGTAAGGTAAACCTAACGCTAACCCTAAACCTAACCTGTACCTGAAACCTAACCTAACTCAAAACCTAAACCTAACACTGACACTAACCTGTACGGTAACCCTACCCCTACCCCTAACCCTAAACCTCACCCCAACCCTAACCCAAACCCTAACCTGTACCATAACCCTAAACCTAACACTAACCCTAACCCTACACTAACTTGTACCGTAACACGAAACCTAAACCTAACCCTACCCTGAACCATAACCCTAACCCTAAACCTAACCCTACCCGTAACCCTAACCCAAAACTGTACCGCAACCCTAACCATAACCCTAACCTTAACCATAACCCTTACCTGTACCGTAACACTAATCCTAACCCTAAACCTAAGCTGTACCGTTACCTTAAACCTAACCCTAAAACTAACCTTTACCCTAACCTGTATTGAAATCCTAACACTAAACCTAAACATAAACTGTACCGTAACCCTAACCCAAAAACTTACCCTAAACTCTACCATAACCCTACCCCTAACCCTAACCCTAACTCTAACCCTACCCTAAAATTAACCTGTACCGTAACCCTAACCCTAAACCTAGCCTTAACCCTAACCTTTACAAAAACCCTAACCCTAACCCTAGACCCTAACTGTAACCTGTACCGTACACCTAACCCTAACCCTAACCCTAACCCTAACCCTAACTCTAACCCTAACACTAACTATAACCTGTATCATAACTCTAACCCTAACTCTAAACCTAAACCTGACCGGTACCATAACCCTAACACTAACCCTAACTCTAACCATAAACCTAACCTGAACCATATTCCTAACCCTACACTAAACCTAACTCTAAACTGTACCGTAACCCTAACCCTCATCCTAACACTAACACTAACCCTAACCTGTACCATAACCCTAAACCTAACCCTAAACCTAATGCTAACCTATACCGTAACCCTAAACCTAAACCTAACCCTAACCATAACTTGTAACATAACTCTCCCCCTCACCCTAAACCTAACCTTAACCCTAACCAGAACCGTAACCCTAATCTAACACTAAACCTAAGCTGTACCATAACCCTAACCCTAACCTAACCCTGACCCTAACCCTAACCCTAACCTATACCGTAACCCTAACCCTAACCCTAATCCTAATGCTAACCTGTACCGTATCCCTAACCCTATTCTTAACCCTAACCTGTACCTCAACCCTAACCCTAACGCTAACCCTAAACCTAACCTCCACGATAACCCTAACCCTAACACTTACCCTAACCATGACACTAATCTGTACGGTAACCCTAACTCTAACCCTAATCCAAACCCTACCCTAACCAGTGGTGTAACCATAACCCTAAACCTAAACTTACCCTGAACCGTAACCTTTACCCTAACCCCAATCCTACCCATAACCCTAAACATTAACTGTACCGCAACCCTAACTGTAACCCTAACCGTAAACCTACCCTAACCATAATACACACCTATACCGTAACACTAAACCGAACCCTAAACCTAACCAGTACCGTAACCCAAACCTAACGCTAAACCTAACCTGTACTGTTACCCTAACCCTAACCCTAACATTAATCCTATCCTATACAGTAACCCTAAACCTAACCCTAACCCTAACCCTAACCCTAACCCTAACCTGTACCGTAACCCTAACTCTAAATCTAACCTCTATGGCAAACCAAACCCTAACCCTACCCTAACCCTAAACCTAACACTAACCCTAACCCTAAAATGTACCGTAACACTAACCCTAAGCCTAACCCTAACCCTAACCCTAACCCTAAATCAAACCCAATGGGTACCGTAACCCTCACCCTACCCTAACCCTAACCCTAACCCTAACCCCAACATGTACCATAACCCTAACCCTAACCCTAACCCTACCCGGAAACCCAAACCACACCTGTACAGCAACCCTAACCCGAACCCTAACCCTAACCGTAACCGTAACCTGTACCCTAACCTAACCCTAACTCTAAACGTAACCCTAACCCTAACCATAACCCTAACCCTAACCTGTATGGTAACCCTAACCCTAACCGTAACACTAACACTATACCTAACTGGTACCGTAACTCTAACCCTAACGCTAACAGTAACCCTAACCTTAAACCTAACCTGTACCGTAACCCTAACCCTAATCTAAACCTAACCCTAGCCCGTACAGTAACCCTAACCCTAACCCTAACCCTAACCTGTACCATAACCCTAATTCTATCCCTAACCCTGAACCTAATGCTATCCTATATCGTAACCCTAACCCTAAAACTAACCGTAACCATAAGTTGTACTGTAACCCTAATACTAACCCTAAACCTAACCTTATCCCTAACCTCAACAGTAACCCTAAACCTAACCCTAACCATAACCGGTGCCGTAACCCTAACACTAACCCTAAAACTAAACATCACCTGTACCGTAACCCTAACCCTAACCCTAACCCTAAACCTAACCCCAACCTGTACCGTAAACCTAACCCTAACCGTAACCCTAACCATACCCTAAACCATAACCCTAACCCTAAACCTAACCCTAAACCTAATCCGCACCGTAACCCTAACCCTAAAAGTAACCCTAACCTTAACCCTAACCTGTACCGTAACCCTAACCCTACCCCTAAACCTAACCATAACCTGTACCATAACCCTAAACCTAACCCTAACCATAACCTTAATGCTATCCTATACCGTAAGCCTAACCATAACCCTAACCGTAACCCAAACCTGTACCGTAACCCTAACCATAACCCTAAACCCAACCCTAACCCTAACCCTAACTTCTGTGGCAAACCAAACCCCAACCCTAATCCTAACCTTAACCCTAACCCTAATCCTAACCTGTACCGTAACACGAACCCTAACCCTAACCCTAACCCTAACCCTAACCCTCAACCTTACCTCTACCGTAACCCTAACCCTAACACTAACCCTAACCTTAACTTGTATCATAACCCAAACCTAACCCTAAACCTAAACCTAACCCTAACCCTAACCCGACCTCTAACCTGTATTGTAACCCTAACCATAACCCTAACACTAAACCTTACCAGTACCGTAACCCTAACCCTAAACCTAACCCTAACCCTAAACGTAAACCTAACCTGTACCGTATCCTTAAACCTACCTTAAACCTAACCCTAAACGGTACCGTTACCCTAACTCAAACCCTAACCCTAACACTAACCCTAACCTGTACCGTAACCCTAACACTAACCCAAACACTAACCCTACCCGTAACCCTAAACCACACCTGTATGGCAACCCTAACCCTTAACCTTACCCTAACCCAAACCCTAACCATAAAAGTTACCTCTACCGTAACTTTAACCCTAACCCTAAACCTAACCCTACCCTGAACCGTAACCCTAAACCTAACCCTATCCCTACCCGTAACCCTAACCAACAACTGTACCGCAACTCTAAACCCTAAACCTAACCCTAACAGTAACTCTTACCTGTACAGTAACACAAACCTAACCATAAGCCTAAGCTGTACCGTAATCCTAGCCCTAACCCTAAAACTAACCTTTACCCTAACCAGTACCGAAACCCTAACCCTAACCCCAACCCTAACCTGTACCATAACCCTACCCCTAACTCTAAACCTAACCTGTACTGTTACCCTAACCCTAACCCTAACATTAATCCTATCCTATACAGTAACCCTAAACCTAACCCTAACCCTAACCCTAACCCTAACCCTAACCTGTACCGTAACCCTAACTCTAAATCTAACCTCTATGGCAAACCAAACCCTAACCCTACCCTAACCCTAAACCTAACACTAACCCTAACCCTAAAATGTACCGTAACACTAACCCTAAGCCTAACCCTAACCCTAACCGTAACCCTAACCCTAAATCAAACCCAATGGGTACCGTAACCCTCACCCTACCCTAACCCTAACACTAACCCTAACCCCAACATGTACCATAACCCTAACCCTAACCCTAACCCTAACCCTACCCGTAAACCCAAACCACACCTGTACAGCAACCCTAACCCGAACCCTAACCCTAACCGTAACCGTAACCTGTACCCTAACCTAACCCTCACTCTAAACGTAACCCTAACCCTAAACATAACCCTAACCCTAACCTGTATGGTAACCCTAACCCTAACCGTAACCCTAACACTATACCTAACTGGTACCGTAACTCTAACCCTAACGCTAACAGTAACCCTAACCTTAAACCTAACCTGTACCGTAACCCTAACCCTAATCTAAACCTAACCCTAGCCCGTACAGTAACCCTAACCCTAACCCTAACCCTAACCTGTACCATAACCCTAATTCTATCCCTAACCCTGAACCTAATGCTATCCTATATCGTAACCCTAACCCTAAAACTAACCGTAACCATAAGTTGTACTGTAACCCTAATACTAAACCTAAACCTAACCTTATCCCTAACCTCAACAGTAACCCTAAACCTAACCCTAACCATAACCGGTGCCGTAACCCTAACACTAACCCTAAAACTAAACATCACCTGTACCGTAACCCTAACCCTAACCCTAACCCTAAACCTAACCCCAACCTGTACCGTAAACCTAACCCTAACCGTAACCCTAACCATACCCTAAACCATAACCCTAACCCTAAACCTAACCCTAAACCTAATCCGCACCGTAACCCTAACCCTAAAAGTAACCCTAACCTTAACCCTAACCTGTACCGTAACCCTAACCCTACCCCTAAACCTAACCATAACCTGTACCATAACCCTAAACCTAACCCTAACCATAACCTTAATGCTATCCTATACCGTAAGCCTAACCATAACCCTAACCGTAACCCAAACCTGTACCGTAACCCTAACCATAACCCTAAACCCAACCCTAACCCTAACCCTAACTTCTGTGGCAAACCAAACCCCAACCCTAATCCTAACCTTAACCCTAACCCTAATCCTAACCTGTACCGTAACACGAACCCTAACCCTAACCCTAACCCTAACCCTAACCCTCAACCTTACCTCTACCGTAACCCTAACCCTAACACTAACCCTAACCTTAACTTGTATCATAACCCAAACCTAACCCTAAACCTAAACCTAACCCTAACCCTAACCCGACCTCTAACCTGTATTGTAACCCTAACCATAACCCTAACACTAAACCTTACCAGTACCGTAACCCTAACCCTAAACCTAACCCTAACCCTAAACGTAAACCTAACCTGTACCGTATCCTTAAACCTACCTTAAACCTAACCCTAAACGGTACCGTTACCCTAACTCAAACCCTAACCCTAACACTAACCCGAACCTGTACCATAACCCTAACACTAACCCTAACACTAACCCTACCCGTAACCCTAAACCACACCTGTATGGCAACCCTAACCCTTAACCTTACACTAACCCAAACCCTAACCATAAAAGTTACCTCTACCGTAACTTTAACCCTAACCCTAAACCTAACCCTACCCTGAACCGTAACCCTAAACCTAACCCTATCCCTACCCGTAACCCTAACCAACAACTGTACCGCAACTCTAAACCCTAAACCTAACCCTAACAGTAACCCTTACCTGTACAGTAACACAAACCTAACCCTAAGCCTAAGCTGTACCGTAATCCTAGCCCTAACCCTAAAACTAACCTTTACCCTAACCAGTACCGAAACCCTAACCCTAACACCAACCCTAACCTGTACCATAACCCTACCCCTAACTCTAAACCTAACCTGTACCTAACCTGTACCCCTAACTCTAAACCTAACCCTAAATCTAAATCTAACCTCTATGGCACACCTAAACCTAACCCTAATCCTAATACTAACACTAACCCCAACATGTACCGTAACACTAACCCTAACCCTAATCCTAACCCTTACACTAACCCTAACCTCTACCGTACCCCTAACCTTAACCCTAAACCTAACCCTTACCTGTACAGTAAATCTAACCCTTATCCAAACCTGTACCATAACCCTAAACCTAACACTATCCCTAACCATAACGCTAAACGATACCATAAACCTCACACTAAACCTAACCGTAAACGTAACTTGTACTGTATACCTAACCCTAACCCTAAACCTAACCCTAACCTGTACCGTAACCCTACCACTAACCCTAAACCTAACCTGTACTGTAAACCTAATCCTAACCCTAACCCGAACCCTAACTTGTATCATAACCATAACTCTAACCCTAACCCTAATCTGTACCATAAACCTACCTCGAACCCTAACCGTAAATCTAACCTGTCGCGTAACCCTAAAGCTAAACCTACCCCTAACGCTAACCTATAACGTAACCTAAACCTAAACCTTATTGTAACCCTAACTTGTTCCATAAACCGAACCCTTACCATAGCCATAACCCTAACCTGTATGGTACCCTAACCCTAAACCTAAACGTAACCATAACTTGTACCGTAACCCTAACACTAACCCTAAACCTAATGCTAACCTGTACCGTAACCATAACCCTAACCCGAACCCTAACCTGTACCATAACCCTAAACCTAAACCTAACCTTAAACCCTCTGCTAACCTATACACTAACCCTAAGCCTAAACCTAAACGTAACCATAACTTGTAATGTAACCCTAACCCTAACCCTAAACCTAATGCTAACCTGTACCATAACCGTAACTCTAATCCTATCCCTAACCTGTTCCGCAACCCTAACCCTAACCCTAACCCTAAACTGTATGGTAAATCAAACCCTAACCCTAACCATAACCCGTACCGCAACATTAACCCTAAACCTAACCCTGACACTAAACTGTATGGTAACCCTACTACTAAACATAACCCTAACCCTAACTCTAACCCTAACCCTAACCCTAACCTGTACCTTAACCCTAACCCTAACACTAACCTTAACTCTAACCCTAAGTTGTACCATAAACTTAACACTAAACCTAATGCTACCCTGAACCGTAACCCTAACCCTAACCCTAAACCTACACGTAACCCTAACCGAAAACTGTACCGCATCCCTAACTATAACTGTAACCCTATCCATAATTGTTACCTGTACCGTAACACTAACCCTAACCCTAAACCTAAGGTGTACCGTAACCCTAACCCTAAACATAAACTTTACCGTAACCTGTACCGAAAACCTAACCCTAACCTAACCGTAACATGTACCGTAACCCTAACTCTAAATCTAACCTCTATGGTAAACCTAACCCTAAAAATAACCCTAAAATAACCCTAATCCCAGCATGTACCATAACACTAACCCTAACCCTAAACCTAACTCTAACCCTAACCCTAAACCTAAACCCAACCTGTAACGCAACCCTCACCCTAACCCTAAACCTAACATTCACCCTAACCTGTACCGTAACCCTAACCCTAACCCTAACACTAACCCTACCCGTAACCCTAAACCACACCTGTACGGCAGCCCTAACCCTAACCCTAACCCTAACCCTAACACTAACACTAACGACAAAACTTACCTGTACCGTAACACTAAACCTACACCATACCTAACCCTACCCTGGTCTGTAACCCTAACCCTAACCCTAACCCTACCCGTAACCCTAACCCACAACTGTACCACAACTCTAACCCTAACCCTAACCCTAACCATAACACTTACCTGTACAGTAACACTAATCCTAACCCTAAACCTAAGCTGTACCGTAATCCTATCCCTAACCATAAACCTAAACTTGACCCTAAACTGTACCGAAACCCTAGCCCTAACCCTAACCATAACCTGTACCATAACCCTACCCCTAACTCTGAACCCAGAATGTAACCTAAACCTAAACCTAAATCTAACCTCTATGGCAAACCTAAACCTAACCCTAATCCTAACAGTAACACTAACCCCAACATGTACAGTAACACTAACCCTAATCCTAAACCTAACCCTAAACCTAACCCTAACCCTACCCTGTACCGTAACCCTAACGCTAACCCTAAACCTTCCCCTACCCTACACTGAACCGTAACCCTAAACCTAACCCTAACACTAACCCTAACGCTAACATATACCGTAACCCTAACCCTAAACCTAACCGTAACCCTAACTTGTTCTGTAACCCTATCCCTAACCTAACCCTAACTTGTACCGTAATCCTAACCCTAACCCTAACCTGTACCGTAAACCTAACCGTAACTCTAAACCTAACCATAACCTGTACCATAACCCTAACCCTAACCATAACCATAACCCTAACACTTACCTGTATGGTAACCCTAACCGTAACCCTAACCCTAAACCTAACCAGTACCGTAACTCTAACCCTAACCCTAACAGTTACCCTAAACATAAACCTAACCTGTACTGTAACCCTAACCCTAACCCTAACCTATACCGTAACCCTAACCCTAAACCTAAATGTAACCATAACTTGTACCGTAACCCTAACCCTAAACCTAAACCTAAACTTATCCCTAACCTTAACCGTAACCCTAAAACTATCCCTAACCCTAACCTGTGCAGTAACCCTAACCCTAAATCTAAACCTAACCATCACCTGTCCCGTAACCCTAACCCAAACCTAACCCTAAACCTAACCTGTACCATAACCCAAAACTACCCCTAAACCTAACCCTACCTGTACCGTAACGCTAACCCAAACCCTAACCATAATCTGTTCCGTAACCCTAATCCTAACCCTAACCCTAAACCTAAACGGTACCATAACCATAACCCTAACAGTAACCCTAACCTTAGCCCTAACCTGTACCGTAACCCTAACCCTACCCTTAAACATAACTCTAACCTGTACCATAACCCTAACCCTAACCCTAACCTGTACCGTAACCCTAAAACTAACCCTAACCCTAACCTTAATGCTATCATATACCGTAAGCCTACACTAAACCTAACCGTAACACTAACCTGTACCGTTAACTAACCATAACCCTAAACCCGACTCTAACCCTAATCCTAACCTCTAATGTAACCCTAAACCTAACCCTAACCATAACCTGTACCATAACCCTAATCCTAACCCTAACCCTAAGCCTAACTGGTACCGTAACCCTAACCCTAACCCTACCAGTAACGCTAACCTTAACCCTAACCTGTACCGTAACCCTAATTCTAACCCTAACCCTGAACCTAATGCTATCCTATATCGTAAACCTAACCCTAAAACCAATCATAACCATAAGTTGTACTGTAACCCTAACACTAACCCTAAACCTAACCTTATCCCTAACCTCAACAGTAACCCTAAACCTAACCCTAACCATAACCGGTGCCGTAACCCTAACACTAACCCTAAAACTAAACATCACCTGTACCATAACCCTAACCCTAACCCTAACCCTAAACCTAACCCCAACCTGTACCGTAAACCTAACCCTAACCGTAACCCTAACCATACCCTAAACCGTAACCCTAAACCCTAAACCTAACCCTAAACCTAATCCACACCGTAACCCTAACCCTAAAAGTAAACCTAACCTTAACCCTAACCTGTACCGTAAACCTAACCCTACCCCTAATCCTAACCATAACCTGTACCGTAACCCTAAACCTAACCCTAACCATAACTTTAATGCTATCCTATACCGTAAGCCTAACCATAACCCTAACCATAACCCAAACCTGTACCGTAACCCTAACCATAACCCTAAACCCAACCCTAACCCTAACCCTAACTTCTATGGCAAACCTAACCCCAACCCTAATCCTAACCTTAACCCTAACCCTAACCCTAACCTGTACCGTAACACGAACCCTAACCCTAACCCTAACCCTAACCCTCAACCTTACCTGTACCGTAACCCTTACCCTAACACTAACCCTAACCTTAACTTGTATCATAACCCTAACCTAACCCTAACCCTAAACCTAACCCTAACCCTAACCCGACCTCTAACCTGTATTGTAACCCTAACTATAACCCTAACACTAAACCTTACCAGTACCGTAACCCTAACCCTAACCCTAACCGTAACCCTAAACTGTACCTTATCCTTAACTCTACCCTAAACATAACCCTAAACTATACCGTTACCCTAAGGCTAACCCTAACCCTAACCCTAAACGTAAACCTAACCTGTACCGTATCCTTAACCCAACCTTAAACCTAACCCTAAACGGTTCCGTTACCCTAACTCAAACACTAACCCTAACAATAACCCTAACCTGTACCGTAACCCTAACACTAACCCAAACACTAACCCTACCCGTAACCCTAAACCACACCTGTATGGCAACCCTAACCCTTAACCTTACCCTAACCCAAACCCTAACCATAAAACTTACCTCTACCGTAACTTTAACCCTAACCCTAAACCTAACCCTACCCTGAACTGTAACCCTAAACCTAACCCTATCCCTACCCGTAACCCTAACCAACAACTGTACCGCAACTCTAAACCCTAAACCTAACCCTAACAGTAACCCTTACCTGTACAGTAACAATAACCCTAAGCCTAAGCTGTACCGTAATCCTAGCCCTAACCCTAAAACTAACCTTTACCCTAACCAGTACCGAAACCCTAACCCTAACACCAACCCTAACCTGTACCATAACCCTACCCCTAACTCTAAACCTAACCTGTACCTAACCTGTACCCCTAACTCTAAACCTAACCCTAAATCTAAATCTAACCTCTATGGCACACCTAAACCTAACCCTAATCCTAATACTAACACTAACCCCAACATGTACCGTAACACTAACCCTAACCCTAATCCTAACCCTTACACTAACCCTAACCTCTACCGTACCCCTAACCCTAACCCTAAACCTAACCCTTACCTGTACAGTAAATCTAACCCTTATCCAAACCTGTACCATAACCCTAAACCTAACACTATCCCTAACCCTAACGCTAAACGATACCATAAACCTCACACTAAACCTAACCGTAACCGTAACTTGTACTGTATACCTAACCCTAACCCTAAACCTAACCCTAACCTGTACCTTAACCCTACCACTAACCCTAAACCTAACCTGTATTGTAAACCTAATCCTAACCCTAAACCGAACCCTAACTTGTATCATAACCATAACTCTAACCCTAACCCTAATCTGTACCATAAACCTACCCCGAACCCTAACCGTAAATCTAACCTGTCGCGTAACCCTAAAGCTAAACCTACCCCTAACGCTAACCTATAACGTAACCTAAACCTAAACCTTATTGTAACCCTAACTTGTTCCGTAACCCGAACCCTTACCATAGCCATAACCCTAACCTGTATGGTACCCTAACCCTAAACCAAACGTAACCATAACTTGTACCGTAACCCTAACACTAACCCTAAACCTAATGCTAACCTGTACCGTACCATAACCCTAACCCGAACCCTAACCTGTACCATAACCCTAAACCTAAACCTAACCTTAAACCTTCTGCTAACCTATACACTAACCCTAAGCCTAAACCTAAACGTAACCATAACTTGTAATGTAACCCTAACCCTAACCCTAAACCTAATGCTAACCTGTACCATAACCGTAACTCTAATCCTATCCCTAACCTGTTCCGCAACCCTAACCCTAACCCTAACCCTAAACTGTATGGTAAATCAAACCCTAACCCTAACCATAACCCGTACCGCAACATTAACCCTAAACCTAACCCTGACACTAAACTGTATGGTAACCCTACTACTAAACATAACCCTAACCCTAACTCTAACCCTAACCCTAACCCTAACCTGTACCTTAACCCTAACCCTAACACTAACCTTAACTCTAACCCTAAGTTGTACCATAAACTTAACACTAAACCTAATGCTACCCTGAACCGTAACCCTAACCCTAACCCTAAACCTACACGTAACCCTAACCGAAAACTGTACCGCATCCCTAACCATAACAGTAACCCTATCCATAACTGTTACCTGTACCGTAACACTAACCCTAACCCTAAACTTAAGGTGTACCGTAACCCTCACCCTAAACATAAACTTTACCGTAACCTGTACCGAAACCCTAACCCTAACCTAACCGTAACATGTACCGTAACCCTAACTCTAAATCTAACCTCTATGGTAAACCTAACCCTAAAACTAACCCTAAAATAACCCTAATCCCAGCATGTACCATAACACTAACCCTAACCCTAAACCTAACTCTAACCCTAACCCTAAACCTAAACCCAACCTGTAACGCAACCCTCACCCTAACCCTAAACCTAACATTCACCCTAACCTGTACCGTAACCCTAACCCTAACCCTAACACTAACCCTACCCGTAACCCTAAACCACACCTGTACGGCAGCCCTAACCCTAACCCTAAACCTAACCCTAACACTAACACTAACGACAAAACTTACCTGTACCGTAACACTAAACCTACCCCATACCTAACCCTACCCTGGTCTGTAACCCTAACCCTAACCCTAACCCTACCCGTAACCCTAACCCACAACTGTACCGCAACTCTAACCCTAACCCTAACCCTAACCATAACACTTACCTGTACAGTAACACTAATCCTAACCCTAAACCTAAGCTGTACCGTAATCCTATCCCTAACCATAAACCTAAACTTGACCCTAAACTGTACCGAAACCCTAGCCCTAACCCTAACCATAACCTGTACCATAACCCTACCCCTAACTCTGAACCCAGAATGTAACCTAAACCTAAACCTAAATCTAACCTCTATGGCAAACCTAAACCTAAACCTAATCCTAACAGTAACACTAACCCCAACATGTACAGTAACACTAACCCTAATCCTAACCCTAACCCTAATCCTAACCCTAACCCTACCCTGTACCGTAACCCTAACGCTAACCCTAACCCTTCCCCTACCCTACACTGAACCGTAACCCTAAACCTAACCCTAACACTAACCCTAACGCTAACATATACCGTAACCCTAACCCTAAACCTAACCGTAACCCTAACTTGTTCTGTAACCCTATCCCTAACCTAACCCTAACTTGTAACGTAATCCTAACCCTAACCCTAACCTGTACCGTAAACCTAACCGTAACTCTAAACCTAACCATAACCTGTACCATAACCCTAACCCTAACCATAACCATAACCCTAACACTTACCTGTATGGAAACCCTAACCGTAACCCTAACCCTAAACCTAACCGGTACCGTAACTCTAACCCTAACCCTAACAGTTACCCTAAACATAAACCTAACCTGTACTGTAACCCTAACCCTAACCCTAACCTATACCGTAACCCTAACCCTAAACCTAACTGTAACCATAACTTGTACCGTAACCCTAACCCTAAACCTAAACCTAAACTTATCCCTAACCTTAACCGTAACCCTAAAACTATCCCTAACCCTAACCTGTGCCGTAACCCTAACCCTAAACCTAAACCTAACCATCACCTGTCCCGTAACCCTAACCCAAACCTAACCCTAAACCTAACCTGTACCATAACCCAAAACTACCCCTAAACCTAACCCTACCTGTACCGTAACGCTAACCCAAACCCTAACCATAATCTGTTCCGTAACCCTAATCCTAACCCTAACCATAAACCTAAACGGTACCGTAACCATAACCCTAACAGTAACCCTAACCTTAGCCCTAACCTGTACCGTAACCCTAACCCTACCCTTAAACCTACATCTAACCCGTACCGTAACCCTAACCCTAACCCTAACCTGTACCGTAACCCTAAAACTAACCCTAACCCTAACCTTAATGCTATCATATACCGTAAGCCTAACACTAAACCTAACCGTAACACTAACCTGTACCGTTAACTAACCATAACCCTAAACCCGACTCTAACCCTAATCCTAACCTCTAATGTAACCCTAAACCTAACCCTAACCATAACCTGTACCATAACCCTAATCCGAACCCTAACCCTAAGCCTAACCGGTACCGTAACCCTAACCCTAACCCTACCAGTAACGCTAACCTTAACCCTAACCTGTACCGTAACCCAACCCTAATCCTAACCCTAAGCTTAATGCTATCCTCTACCATAACCCAAACCCTAAACCTAACCATAACCCTAACCTATACTGTTACCCTAATTGTAACCCTAAACCCAACCCTAACCCTCCCCTAAAAACTGCCGTAACCCTAACCCTGACCCTAAACCTAAACTGAACCCTAAACTGTACGGTAAATCTAACCCTACCCCTAAACCTAACCCTAACCCGTTCCGTAAACCTAACCCTAACACTAACCCTAACCTGTACATTAACCCTAAACCAAAACCTAACCCTAAACCTTAACGGTACCGTAACCCTAAACCTAAACCTAACCCTAAACCTAAACAATACCGTAACCCTAACCCTAACCCTAAAGTTAACCCTGACCTTAACTCTAACCTGTACCTCAACCCTAACCGTAACCCCAACCCTAACCTAACCTGTACGGTAACCCTAACCCTAACCCTCACCTTAACCCTAACTCTACACCTAACCTGTACCCTAACCCTAACCCTAACCATAACCTCTATGGCAAACCTAATCCTAACCCTAACACTAACCCTAACCCTAACCTGTACAGTAACACTAACCCTAACCCTAACCCTCACCCTAACCCTAACCCTAACCCTAACCTGTACCGTAACCCTAACTCTAAATCTAACCTCTATGGCAAACCTAAACCTAACCCTACCTTAACCCTAAACCTAACACTAACCCTAACCCCAAAATGTACCGTAACACTAACCCTAAGCCTAACCCTAACCCTAACCCTAACCCTAAATCTAAACCGAATGGGTACCGTAACCCTCACCCTAACCCTAACCCTAACACTAACCCTAACCCCAACATGTACCATAACTCTAACTCTAACCCTAACCCTACCCGGAAACACAAACCACACCTGTACGGCAACCCTAACCCGAACCCTAACCCTAACCGTAACCGTAACGTGTACCCTAACCTAACCCTAACTCTAAACGTAACCCTAATCCTAACCATAACCCTAACCCTAACTTGTATGGTAACCCTAACCCTAACCGTAACCCTAACACTATACCTAACGGGTACTGTAACTCTAACCCTAACGCTAACAGTAACCTTAACCCTAACCCTAACCTGTACCGTAACCCTATCGGTAACCCTAAACCTAACCTGTACCGTAACCCTAAACCTAACCCTAACCTGTACCATAACCCTAACCCTTACCCTAAAGCAAAACCTAACCTGTAACGTAAATTTATATCTAAACCTAACACTAACCCTAAACTGTACCGTAACCCTAAACCTAACCCTACCCTAAACCTAACCTGTACCGTAACACTAACCCTAAGCCGAACCCTAACTTTTACCCTAACCCTAACCCTAACCCTAAACTGTACCACCCTAACCCTCAACCTAACCTGAAGCTGTACCGTAACCCTAACCCTATACCCAACCCTAATCCTCACCCTAACCTATACCGTAAGCCTAACGCTACCCCTAACCCTAAACTGTACTGTAACACTAACCCTAACCCTAAACCTAACCCTATCCGGAACCCTAACCCTAATCCTAACCCTAACACTAACCTGTACCGTAAACCTAAACCTAACCCTAACCCTACCCGTAACCCACACCCAAACCTGTACCGTAACCCTAACCCTAAACCTGACCCTAACTTGTACCGTAACCAAACGCTACCCCTAACACTAACCTGAACCGTAATCCTAAATGTAACCCTAACCCTAACCAGTACCATAACCCTAACCCTAACCCTAAACCTAAACATAACCCTAACCTTAACCCTAAACCCATCCCTAACCTGTACCATAACCCTAATGGTAACCCTAACCCTAATCTGTACCGTAACCCTAACCATAACCCTAACCCTAACCCTAAATGTAACCCTTACCTGCACTGTAACCCTAACCCTAACCCTAAACCTAACCCTAAACATAACCTGTCCCGTAACCCTAACCCTAACTCTAACACTAACCCTAACCCTAAACCTAAACCTAACCTGGTTTGTAACCCTAACACTAACCCTAACCCTAAACCTATCCTGTACCGTAACCCTAGCCCTAACCCCGACCTTAACCCTAACCCTAACCCTAACCTGTTCCATAACCCTAACACTAACCCTAATCCTAACCTGTAGCTTAACGCTAACCATAAGCCTCACCCTAACCTGTACCTTAACGCTAAACCAAAACCTAACTCTACCCGTAACCCTAACACAAACCAGTACCGTAACCCTAACCCTAACCCTAAATGTAACCCTTACCTGTAGAGTAACCCTAACCCTAAATCTAAACCTAACCCTAAACCTAACGTATCCCGTAACCCTCACCCTAACGGTAAGCCTAACCCTAACATGTACCGTAACCCTAACTCTAACACCAAACTTCACCCTAACCTGTGCTGTATCCCTAAACCTCACAATAACCCTATCCTGTACCATAACCCTAAACCTAACCCTAACCCTAATGCTAACCTGTCTGTAACCATAACCCTAACCCTAAACCTAACCTGTACTGTAACCCTAACCCTAACCCTAACCCTAACCGTAACTTGTATTTTAACCATCACACTAACCCTAACCCTAACCCTACTCTGTTCCGTAACCGTAACCCTAACCCTAACCGGTATCGTAAACCTAACCCAAACCCTAACCCAACACTAACCATAACACTAACCTGTACCGTAAACCTAACCCTAAACCTATCCTGTACCATAACCTAAACCTAACCCTAACACTAACCCTAACCCTAACCTGTACCGGAAACCTAACCCTAAACCTATCCTGTACCATAACCCTAAACCTAACCCTAACCCTAACCCTAACCCTAACCTGTACCATAACCCTAACCCTTACCCTAAAGCAAAACCTAACCTGTAACGTAAATTTATATCTAAACCTAACACTAA
>JAEUCK010004969.1:0-40314 GCA_017311455.1 Otocyon megalotis megalotis | reverse complement strand
AAATATCCTATCCTAGCACTGCTGTAATACAGCTCCACTCAGATCATTGAAAAAGTGATGGTGGAAACTCACGTTGTCCTAGGGGGTCTTTATCGCACCATTTGCAAATTAGCAGATCTGAAATGTAGGACTTTAATTTCAATAGATTTTGAACTTTTTGGGCAAATGTTATTTCTCTGACTCTAAAACCAGGGAAAATATTTAACCAGTGGGTTGTTTTCCTGAAAATTCCCAAGTTCCCAGTTGTCTGAGTTTATCAGTAAAGCTTTTTCAAACCTATTATACTGAGTCACCCACTGGTAGAAGTGAAAGATGAATCTTCCCAGAATTTTCATTAGTGAGTAACTTATAAGTTTGGGAATGGGAAACATTCCTTCTAAATTTGTTACCTCACATCAATCGCATTAGTAAAGGTTTAAAAATGTACTTTGATATAAATATACCTTAGTAAAAGTCTTTAAAAAATAACACAAGCAAATATTTTATTATCCCAGTCATCTTGGAAGGAGGGAGAAGCTGACTCATCATGTTACTTTCACTGATTTTTTTTTTTTTTTTTTTGCTTGTTTCTTCTTGTTTCGACAGAACAAAAGCCCTTGTCTTAGAACTGTTGGCAGCTGTTTGTCTCGTCAGAGGCGGGCATGAAATCATTTTATCAGCATTTGACAACTTTAAGGAGGTAGGTTACTTTGTAGTTTGCTCACACAAACATATTTGGAAGTCTTTGAACAGAGTGATTTACCTTTTCTGTGTGTGTTTTATTAATGAGGTATAATTAACCTTAGTTTCACGTGTACAACACAAGGACTCAATATTTGTATGTATTGTATCACCACAGTAAGTCTAGTTCATATCCATGGTTTACCCTTTTATTTATTCTGGGGCCTAAGGGGGTATAATAGTTAATTTTCTAAGATGTCAACGAGGGAGAAGTGATGTACCTAGTCTAAATTATCTTAAATGGATGCGTTAAGCTTTCTTTGGTGTCTCGTTTCCAAGAAAAGTTAAAAACTTTTTTTTGTGGGATCCATTTTACTTTGGAGAACATGGAATTGCCAGTTTGAAAGCGTGTTTTGTTGAATGTCTGAGGTTTTCGTTATGGTTGATACTTGAGCATCCACCATCCATGTACATGTTGTGGACTCTTTGATCATAGTAACTTTCCCCAAATCATAAGTATTATCATTGCTGTGCTGGATGCCCCCAAAAGACTTCTCAAATAAATACACTGATTTTAGCAGCTTATAATCTTAACCAGGTGATCCTGTCCTAGACCGTGGACACGCATGGTTGAAAATGAAAACTGAAATGACTACAGAGGAAGAAAATAATTACTTACAGAAAATATGATACCGAGGATGGTGGCCCAAACTATCAAGACACAACAACTGAAAAAACTGCTAATTTCCCTTGGCGGTAGTGTGCAGGGTGACATGGCCATGAAGAGTGCCTGTTGGCCCCCCTACTATGTGCCTAACATCTGTGCCCCTAGCATCTGAAGTAAAGGCACTTGGAGCCAGGCTTCAGTAGGGCTGTCAGCCACGCTGTGCCTTCTCTTGGCGATCCCATTTGATTCCACATGCTTCTGGATTTGAATCCAGATCTCCGAGGGAAATCTAGACTCTCTCTTACCTTTCCTGGGAGCCTCTGGGTAGAACCAAGCTAGTATTTGTTGAAGACCTACTATATGGAAGGTGCTATGCCAGGTACACCCATAAAGTCAACTGGTTCTATGGGAGTATATGAGACATGTATTAATGTCTACATGTTCTAAAGAATAAAATTCCAAATACTTTGTTTGCCCATAGCCACATAGCCAGATAAGCAGCAGAGCAAGGACAGGGATTTGGTGCTCCTGATCCTGAACTTCTGTTTTAGGTGGCATTTGGGCCTATCTGTGTGTGAAACTCTGGGGGGAAATACTGAATTAGGACCTCAGAGCCATGTCCCCCACCCTACCCCTTTCATTGGACTTCCCAGCTTCCAGATGTACTAGCAAGTGACCCATGACCATGTATGTAGGCTAGAAAGCTTCAAAGATGTCAGCAGGAAAATCAGTACTCTTGCCTTTTTATTTGTTTCCCTCCCTTTAGTCACTGCTTTAAGATTTTGATGTTATCCATTTTGTTAATGCTGACCACGGACAGAATCAAATATTGTCTTTTTAGTTATTCAGCCTCAGTGATAGTAAAAAAAAATATCCAGGTTCCAAGAATATGAGGAATAAGAGTGAATCTTTAAATTCAGACTTTGGTTTTTTTAAAAAAGCTTTAGAGACAAGAAATGTATGAATGCTTGTCTGTGCATGTGTTTATATATCCTATATTAGTACATAAAATTTATAAGTAAAGAGATACATGTTTGGGGAGATGGGTCTAATAGGAAAGTGAAACAGCATGCGAAACTAATGTAACTCCCAAATCTTTATCGTTTGATCATATTTGGACATATCACCTAATTCCTTCCACATCAGAAGCACTTCACTGTAGAGTTATCAGTGTGTTGTGTTATAACATAAGCAAGATCACCAGCATGTGACCATATTGCAGGTCAAGTTATGTCCTAAAATTATAATTGTGTACAATTAAAACCATTAATTCATGAAGTGGATGTTAATTTTGTTTCCTTTTAGGGAAAAGAGAATGCCTTTCTCATGCATGATGATACTTGCAGAGTTGAGTTTTAATGACCTTGTATCAGAATTGTAGATGGTTTAGCCATTAGGGCATAGTGGGTGCATGCATTGACCTCAAGGTGTAGAGTCGTGTAGACAGACCAAACAAAGGGATTACCCTAATAGCCATGTGAATGAACACAGGGCAGGAGCATGCACCTCAGAAACTTTATTCTTATGGCTAGGTAAAGGAGCACCAATCCATTTATCTGTTCAACCTTAGGGCGAGAAAGTATTACTTTTGTATTGATCCTTTTTTTTTTTTTTTTAATGTAATACCATTGTCAGCCCAGAATCTTTTGAATTTCTTCCTTTTCTCTTTTCTACCATTTTATGTGAGGGTTTTTTTTTTTCTTTCTTATACATCATGGTCAAGAGGGTATTCTTTAATCATTTTAGCAAAAAATGTCAGTGGAATCTCCTGGGTTTAGATTTGGGAGCCAGCTGTTCCTGATTACGAAAAGTTGTACTTGTGATCTCAGGTGCTTGTGCAGATGGGGTGTTGGTGAGAGTAATGTGTATTGAACTGTTCATGGCAGGAAGAGTACCATACCAGGTACCAGGATACTAGGGAGTAGGGCCAACAGTCTTTGCCTTTAAGAAGATTGTTTTTAAAGCTTTTTATCCCTTTTAGTAAGTTGGGATTCCATTCCTCTCTTTAAGGAGGATGATGGGATTATCCTTGTTTTCGCTGGGGGGACTGATGGAGGTTGTGGGGTTTGATATGAGACATCAGTATCTTGTTTTGCAAATAAAGTAAAGGGCATTAGAGGAGCCAGATTCTTTGGGCTTTGATCATTATTAAAGCACAGCCAAGCGTACTGTTGCAATGTGGCACCAGATGCTAAAGGGAAGTTTAAAGACCATGCATCTTAAGTATGTAGCAGGATGTTTTCCCCCTCTACTTCTTGAGCCAACAGCTCCATTCTGTCCTATTTGACTACCTCTAATTAATTCAAATGTAAATAGAAGGAGGGTATCTCTTAGCTTTTGATAGTCTTTTATGTACGATTCCTGAAATTTCTCAAATTTTAATTAATATTCAGAATCTCAACAAGTTTGGTTTTCTGTGGTTTTGCAACGAATTTCATCACATATCCTTATAGTATCTGGAGTCCATGCCTTAGCATTTCCAATTTAATGATATCTGGTAGCCAGAGGAATATTAACCCAAGGCCTTGCTTTTGTGGATGTTGAGATTGAGGCTAGGCCAGGTGTCACTGAGGAAGCACATATATCACCTCAGTGTGTTTGAGGATAAATGAATTCTGACACCAAGCATGGTGACATGCCTAAAAATTTAAGCATAGTGAGTAGGTAAAGACTAAACCATTTAGTCAACCATGATGCTCTTTGAATTCTTTTCTCTTAAAAAAAATTTTTTTTTTTTTCTAAATAAAGGGAATTAACACATCTGGTTTCGGTGTTGAAACATCTCCTCATGAAAATTTATGGTCCTCAATTGAGGACCAGGGTGAGAACAAGGAGTCATCTGTTTTTTGCTAACTGGCTAATTTTGCCATGTGGAGGGATCTATTACCATCTTGTCTAAATCGATACTTTCTTAGTTGCATAGCAATATGTCTTTTTGAACATTTGGCCTTCTAGACAGGAAAAAAAATACATTTGGAAACAAAGGTCGCTCTCTTGGTATTTGCATGAATTCAGGGTCTTATTTGTGAGAAGCAGAAACTGACTCAAACAGTAGAAAGGGTGGATTGGAAGGAGGTCGAGAAATGCACAGGTTGACAAGATGCCCAGAGAAACAGGCCTGGAAAACGGGCAGGCGTTCCTGAAATGTGGCGAGACTCTCCGGCTGTGTGCCCTTGAGGCCTCGCCACCATAAACACTACTTGAGGTTCTGATTATGCTCTTCCTTCTCTCCCAAATGACATGGACCACAGCTAGTGACTTGCTGGGTCATAAAAGTACACTTGTGGGTTAAGGACATGACCTACCCCCACTTTACAGGTATAAACACCTTTTAATCCAGTTTCGACATTGAGATCTTCTACCTAGACCTTGCTCTCCTACTTTTCTGAGTCTTCCTACTGGTTTTCCATTCTCTTCTTTGTACATCTGACAAACTGCCTTTAAGAAAGTGTCTCCAAGAGTCTGGCAAAAAGAAAAAAAAAGTGCTCCCATTTGAAATCAGAGGGACAGATACTGAGGCCCCATAGACTCTGCAACGGAATGGCCTGCTATGATACCAGTAATAAAGCTCTTGGAGGGCTTTGAGCTACCAGCTCCCCCAGGATGCTGGGACGTGCACCTGGAATTCATCAGGATTCCAGAATGATTATAACTGTATTCTCTTCTGCTTCCAAAATGACAGCATCTGGCTTTAACAAAGAAGCCTGAGGCTTGAGTTTGGTTATTCGGGGCCCACCTCCTTCCTACTCCTGCCCTTCCAGTGTGGGGAGACGGAGCCTCATGAAGTGAGTCACTCAAGGCCACCAGAGCTCCTGTATGCAGCGGTCTTGGCAGTAGTCATTCGTTTCTTCGCCTTTTTCTAGAAGGCCTCCTCAGAAAGTTGATGTGGTTTAGCTACCGGGCACCCGAAAGCACTTGTGCTACACGTTATTAAGTTGATTTAAGAAGGCCTGTCAAGTTTTATTTACAGTGGGCCAAATTGGGCAGGAAGGAGAGCAGACATTTTGGTGCGCTTCCAGCGTCCTTCTGAGCTTAATCCCGTCTAATCTAACCTCTCCAACGTTGGAGGGCGTAGGATTATAAATCCAGCACAAGACCATTCGGATGACTCCTTCCATGGTAAAAATGTTCCTCATGGAGGGAAGGGTACTTTTTTCAGTCTCTGACCGAAGAACTATAAGCAATGTATTTTCTCAGGTCTCAAGCTGTGAGAGCCATAGTTTAGAGCATGAGGCCAGAACGACGCTAACCTGATTCCCCGAGACTCTTCTGTGGACAGTGTGTCTTCGGTGATCAGGAAGCAGAGTCACAGCAGTTAATTTTTTTTGGACAGTTGATCAACTGTTGCAGTTGCTGCTGGTGTATAATAAATTACACCAGACATCGTCTTACTGTGCCCAGGAGGCCAGGCTGGGCGTGGCGGGGATGACTGTCCTGCTCTGTCACGCCCAGGGCCTCATCAGGGAAGATCCTGGGGACAGGAAGTCATCTGGAGGCTTCTTCACTCACCTATCTAGCTTCAGGGCCGAGATGACTTCAAGGCTGAGCTCGGTGGGACCTGCCAACCAGAGGGCCTCCGTGGGGAATTCCCTGTGGCTGGGGGCTGGCTTCCAAGAGGGAAGCGTCCAGAGGAGCATCTGGAGATCAGGTCTTCAAAGTGATAGAAGTTCTCTCATGTCGTCTGGGCCAGTGTCAGGTGTCATCAGTCTCATTTCTGCTGCATCCTCTTGGTTATGAGTGAGTCACTAAGGCCAATGCAGATGCAAAGGGGCACCGATGACTTGACTTCTCAATGGTGGGTCACAGCACAAGAGGACATGTGGGGGGAGATGCTGCCGTGGTCGTCTTTGGAAAATACAGTTCACCTCCGTGACTTCTGAGAATTACCAGTACGTCTCTAGTTGTTCCTCTTCTGTTTTCTCTCTTTCCTCAACCCAATACTTGATTTCGCCTCAGGACTGAAAGTTTTATAAGCTTTTTCATTGGAATTGGAAAGATGGTCACCATTTCTTTGAAGCCAGTTTACTCTGAGCAAGCCGTATTTTGGGAGCCTTTCTAGAGGAGAAAGGAGCCATTTACACATAAGATTTCTGAGCCCCCGGTAATGAACTAGTTATTTCTGTATCATCTGTGTCTTTATCATCTTGTAAGGAAGCGAAGGCTGGTCTCCTGTTGGTCATTAAGGGATGACTCATGCTAATTTACTGGAAAATTTTTCATGAATATTTGAGTGCCCCTTTGTGTCAGAAACATCGATAAACACTGGCGATGAGAAAATGAGTAAGACCTAGGCCCCACTCTTAAGGAGCATCTGAATCCAGTTAAGGAAACAAATATTTTGACAGCGAAACTACTAGGCTTTATAAAGTTAAGTGTTGGATGCTTTGCAAGAGGAGTAACCACCACCAAGAGGAGGCGGAGGAAGGCAGGCAGATGGGACGGGTGCTCTTAGGGGAAGCTTCCCGTAGGAAAGGGTGCCTGAGCTGAACTTAAGATGAGGAAGTTAACCAGGTGTATTAGTTTCTTACTGCTGCTGCAGTAAATTGCCACAAACCTAGTGGCTTATAACAAAGCATACCTTCCTGTAGTTCTGTTGGTCATGTGCATAAAATGCACAGAGTGACATTCTTTTGGGGAATCCATTTCCTTGCCCTTTCAGTTTCCAAAGGTTGCATACATTCCTTGGCTGACGCCTCTTCTGACTCTAATCCTCTGGCCTCCTTCCTTTGGGTGGCCATTGTGATTCTGGTGGGTCTACCCAGGTAATCCAGGATAGTCTTCCCATCACAAGATCCTTATCTTAATCATACCTGCAAAGTCCCTTTTACATGGATGGCAAATATTCACGGGTAACAGGGATTAGGACGTGGACTTCTTTGTGGACATCTGTGTGGAGGCAGCCTTGGCCTAGCATACCAAGCGAAGGCGTCCTTTTACGCAAAGGAGGTGGCATCCCAGTAAAGCTTCAAGGACTGTAGTTTACCCTCCATTCCTAAAGGGAGGGAGGGGATGGGAAGAGACATGGTGGGATGGGAAGTGAGGGGCGGGTGAGGAAAGACTTCATGTCTTATTCTGGGGTCCTGGTGCGGCCCTGGAACCTGAAGCAGCAAGGGGCAGCGGGGGAAAGGTGTTCTTCAGGCTCCTCCAAGTACTTGCTTAGAACTACTCTCTTGGGGGGATCCCTGGATGGCTCAGCGGTTTAGTGCCTGCCTTCGGCCCAGGGCGTGATGCTGGAGTCCTGGGATCGAGTCTTGTGTTGGGCTCCCTGCATGGAGCCTGCTTCTCCCTCTGCCTGTGTCTCTGCTTCCCCCCCCCCCATCATGAATAAATAAATAAAAATATTAAAAAAAAAAAAGAACCACTCTCTCAGCAAAGAGCTAGCAGTTATATTTTGCTGCAAGAGTCCATTGGCAGTGAGCTCAGCATGAGGTCACTTGGACAGAGCAGGGTGTGGTTAGGACTTGAGATCTGCTTTAGAGATCTTGCCATTCATAGTTCTCATTCCTCAGGCCTCTTCCTCCACTGACAGTCATCTGCTCCTTCAGCCCTTAATGTCTACAGAACTTTTGCTGTGGCTTAAGGGAATTAAAAACAAAACAAAACAAGAGGGTAAGGGAGTGGTACCTGGGAGCAGACGAGACCATCCTGATACCTGGGAGATGCTTTGCTTTTCAGCCTGGTTCTAACTCGACCCTCCCCCTCTGTGCAGGAGCCTATGATCAGCTTACACCACAGGGGGCCTCGTCGCCTATTTCACCATAGTAGCCTTTTAAAAACAACACAGCATTGCTTCCTTTTGTGTTTAGTCATGAAAAAAATGCTATTTCTAAAACCGGGCCCTTAGCCAACTGTGAAATAGTAGGCATATGTGGCCTCGTGGCATATTCTAGGAAGATAAGCGTGAAAGCCCGCAGGAGAAAACCAGGGCTGCGTGTGACTTCAAGGCCCCCCATCGATCTGAGCCTGGCACAAGCCCTACACTTGGCACTTTCCCCGGGCAAGTGCTGCTTTGACCTTCAGAGGGCTGTGGTTGTAAGTACACATGGACCGTGTGAAGCTCTGCTGTGACTCGATGCGAGAACTGGAGTGAAAACTGACAGCTCTGACCGCAGCGTCACCTACTCCAGGAACCGTTAGGGTGCAGAGGTTTAGTTCCTGGGCAGGATTTGGTTGCCAATTCTGGCATTTATTTCTGCAGACTAATGTTCGAGTCTATTTTAGGGTCACTTTGGATTCTTTTTTCTGTGTGAAAGAACGCCTGTCTATTCTTTTTCTCCCTCACTCCACCCTGACTTGTATAACAAGGAGGCTTTTTTTCTTAAGTCTATATCTTGGGTCTTAAGTATACTTCGGTATTCTATATTTGTTCTAGCTGCTTTTTAAAGCAGGTTTATATTAAGTGAGACCAAAATTGTTTTAGAATGTCAAATCTGGATTATAGGTTATTTTTAGTGGTCATTAGGTCCAGCGCTAAGCAATGACTGAGTCCTAGACCCAGAGCACTATATATATGTGTGTGTACATATTATATGTATGTTTAATTTTATTTATTCATGAGACACACACACACACACACACACACACACACACATACACACACACACACAGTCAGAGACCCAGGCAGAGGGAGAAGCAGGCTCCATGCAGGGAGCCCGATGCGGGAGTCGATCCCAGGACCTGGAGATCATGAGCTGAAGGCAGATGCTGAGTGAGCCATCCAGGCGTCCCAAAGACATGATTTTTATACCACAAAAGCTTCAGTTGCCTTGAGAAAGACAGGGTTGACCTTAATAGGTAGGTAGTTAGGGACTAAATGTGTGCTACGGTCAACAGAGGACAGTAATTCAGAACTTTAATAATTGTGCTGATTTTTTTCTTCTATTTGCTGTTCTAATTTAAACTAGTTTTTTGGGTGTCATTGCCACTGAATATGCTTATTGAGCTTGACTCCCTGTGTGTGAGTCAAGCTCAGATTTCATTTGAAAGTTAAATACTTGGAAACCTTAAGCACATTTTTTTAAAAAGTGATTTGGGCTCCACAGTCAGTACATAAGGGCTTTGTTTGGTTGGTTTCTTTTAAACTAACAAACAACTGTGTTCAGAAAGAAAACACGAGCGGAGTTCTTGAATGTATTCCATTTTATAAACCTTAGCTGGCAGCTTATATCATGGGTACAGAAAGGCCTTTACAAATCCAGAAATTGAAAGGCTGCCGGGTATCGTTTGCCGTGTCCTAATGGGCTGCTGGTACCCTTCCATCCCAAGCTCCACCCTATGATGTAGGAACGAAGAAGAGCAGGTTTAGAGTGGATCGGCCTGCTGCGTCCTTTAGTAAGTGGCGACCTTGGGGTTTTTACCAGACCATTGAGCACAAGAAGGCTCAAAGTCAACCTTATGTAACACGGCGTCACACACCACAAGCTTCTGGGCGTGTTCACATGACGCCTTCAGCTTTCTGCTGCAACACGACCGTAATTGGGATGGTTATCGCGTGGGCAGCTTACTGGAGTGTTTTTACTTATTAGTAAAATCCAGGACCAGTGGGGCTATTTGTATGGGCCCCGGGGATGGGGCTCCCGCAGGATTATACAGGGAGACTGGCGTTTGTTTGGTGGGTGGAGGACGGTCGGGGGAACAGAAGGCACGCGGCCTGCCCCGGAGCAGGCTGGGCTAGGATGAACGTGCTGCATGGCAGGGGAACCGTCTGATGGGGGTCCGCGTTACAGAGCAAAGCAGGAGGGCGTGGGCAGGATGAAGCTTTGGAGGAGGCGACGGTAGTAGTGGAGAGATCAGAAACCTGTGATGGAATCTCACCTGGAAGATAAACTCGGAAGGAAAAGAAAACGGGGAAGAGAAGCAACTACTAGTTATAAAGCACTCTACGGTTTATAAAGTGTGATCATGTTCTATGTGATTCCGTGGAAATCTGTGAAGTGCGTGTTATGCGATCCTGAAAATCTTAAAGAGTACCAACCCTGGTGATGAAGGACGTGAGAGGCGAGATGCTGGGGGAAGCTTGTGGCCATGACCGTGGACGTGAAGCCACAAGAGTCTGCAGAAGACAAGCTGGCCCAGTGAATTTGGGGATGGATGTAAGAGGAGTGTAGAGATCTGTGCAGGTAGGAGACATTAGAAGAAAGTTGCATGGCCACCCTAAACAAGTGTCTGGGATTTTTTTTTTTTTTTCTGGTGAAGAAAATAAGCGTTGTCTTTATTAAATTCACTCTGTTTGTGATGGTGAAATGTCTAATGTCAGAGATTCTTAGTTCTTTTTTTTTAAATTATTTATTTATTTATTTGTGATAGACATAGAGAGGCAGAGACACAGGAGGAGGGAGAAGCAGGCTCCATGCAGGGAGCCCGACAGGGGACTCCAGGATCACGCCCTGGGCCAAAGGCAGGCGCCAACCCAACTGCTGAGCCACCCAGGCATCCCCAGATTTGTAGTTCTGAACTAAAGATGATGAATGAGAGAACAGGTTTAAGCAGAGGTATTGGGGAGCGTGTGTTGGGGGAGGGGTATCATCCAAATAGAGAAGGGGATCGTAACTGAGGAGATAGATGTCACCGTGCCAGCCTAGAGGAAGGAGTAAGAGGCCAGCTCGGAAGGGCCTAGAAGGATGCTCCGGAGAGACAACACAGTGCGACAAGGACAGCCAGGAGGGCGAGCACCTACCTGGGGGTATGGCATAATTCCTACTTGAGGTGATGAGTTAGTCACATGGTCTCTGTACTCCCGATTCCACGTTTTCATATTTCTATATAAAAAAATTTTAATCAGCGTGTGCCTGTGTGATACCTATTCTGTGGGTCCAGATGGCTCCGTCTGAGAAAGGCTAAGTGCTTCCTGTAGTACAGGTGGGAGGACGGGGAACCCACATAATTGAATGATGGGCACAAAAATGTACAAACAAGAACAAAGTGCAGCCTGAGGGCAGTTGGTAGGATGGACGCAAGCTTAGGAACAGGGCCCTGTCACTTGGACTGCGCGGTGGAGCTCGTCCCAGGGTCCCTCTCTGACCACCTGGAAACGGCTGCTTTGGTTTCCAGACCCAAGTGTCGTTACAAACCTCTGCGGTGTGTTGAGGGATTGCTGCTTCCCTCGCCAGGAAGTGAGTTGGGTGTGCGGGGGCGCACGCTGGCCCTGCCGCTCGTCAGGGCCCGTGTCTGCGAAAGCATTGCTGCCTTGAGCGGGTTTCAAAGACGGAGCTTTCGGGTGGTTTTCCAGGCCTTTCGTTTCCCAGCTCGTCGGTCGTGCCCGGGCGCTGTTCTTCTCGGCGGGGTGGGCGCCGTCCTGGATTCCCTCCCCCGCGCCGCTGCATGGGGCTCCCGTCCAGTCCTTGCACACCTTGTTACCCACCTGCCAGGGACAGAGTCCTGCTTGGTTGTCATTCACAGCCATCGACTGGACCTGCTCAGCAGAAGAAAATGGCTCAGTGGTTGCTGCTTGTGGTCCAGCCCTGCCAGTCACCCCCCCCTCGTGCAGTTGGGCCCCTGACGGGATTTGCCCCCGCAGACACGAGCTAGAGCTCTGCTGTGTTTCAGCGGTTTGGTTTGGGCCGTGGAGAGCGAGGGCTCCTTCCCCACCAGTAAATATACCAGCAACATGTGCGGCATCCTGGATTCACTGGTAGGCCGCTAAGAACAACACTGAATGTTGCATTTTGAAGTATTTTCCGGGAAGAGGCATAAAGCTAGGAAGTAGCACATTCCGTGCGGTAGTTATCAAGGGCGTGTTTAGTGCCCCGTTAAAAGAGAATCCTTGCAGGTTGCTTGCATGTTGATTCTTGGTTGTTTGATGTTTAGCGTGTCAGGTGTTCTAGGGCGGATCTGTCTACCTGGGTAGGTTCCCTGAGCATGATTGCCGCTGAACTTTGGGGAACGTGTGTCCTACGGGCCACGTAGGAGATGACTGTTTATCTTCCCCAGGTTCTTGCTCTGAATCCAACACTCACTTGGCTTTGGGAGAAGAATGTCTAGGCATGTAGTGAGCCAGGAATTGTACCTGTGAATACAAGGATTCAAGGGGAGTCTGGCTTCGTTTTGTTTGGGTTTTTAGTCTGTTTCCTACCCCATACACTGGTGGGAGATTTCTTGCTACCTTGGGAAACCTGCCCCACCTGAGTGATGTGACTTCATGTCCATGGAGAGGGGCAGATGTAGTTGTTCTTGGTTTGCTGTGATCAACTCTCCAACAGTCTTGTAAAATATTTTCATATTAGAAATCCATTTATTTGCTTCTCCAAGTTACATGTTTTAAGAATTCATCATCTTGGGACGCTTGAGCGACTCAGAGTTTGAGCGTCTGCCTTTGGCTCGGGTCATGACCCTGGGGTGCTGCTGGGATCGAGCCCACAGCAGGCTCACTCCGGGGAACCTATTTCTCCCTCTGCCTCTCTCTCTGTCTCTCATGAATAAATAAATAAAATCTTAAAAAAAAAATAATTTATCATCTTTGAAGAAATAAAGAAGCAATTCTCTAGTAGTATAATTTAGTAGTTCTTAAACTTTTGACCTCAAGGCCCCTTTTTTACATTCTTAAAAATTCTGAAGGACCCCTCTAATTTCTTGTTTATGCAGGTTATATATTGATATTTACCCCGTTAGAAATGAAAGCAAAATTTTGATACTTATTTCCTTAGAAATAACATTCTAGACTTATTACATGTTAGTGTTAACTTTTTCTATGAAAAACATTTATTTTTTCAGAACCTAAAAAAAAAAAGCAGTTGACAGTAGTGGCAGTTATAGTCATCTTGGGCTCCTGTAGTGAAATACCATACACTAAGTGGCTTAAACAACAGAGATTTATTTCCTCACGGTTACAGAGACTGAAAGTCCCCATGCCAGCGTGGTTGGGCTCTGCTGGTGGTGCTTGTCTGGCTTGCAGAGGGCTGACCTCTTGCTGTATCCTCAGATGGTCTTTCCTAGGGGTGCGGGGTGGGGGGTGGGGGGTGGAGGTCCTAAGGCCATCAGTGCCCTTGGATTAGGGACTCACCCTTATGACCTCATCTAACCTTACTTACCTCCTAAAAGCCCTGTTTCCAAATACAGTTGAATTGAGGGTACTTTGATGTTTGAATTTTGTGGAGATGCATTTTGGTCCAGAACGTTGGCGTTAAAGATAAAAAATAAAGTCTAGCTTAAAAGAAAAGAGTGGCATGCTTCTATCCGCTGCTGCATTCAGGCACTTGTATTGTTTTGATCGAAGTAATTGAAGGAAATTCATCCCCACAGAAATACACAGATGGAAAAGGAAGTATTTTAATAGCATTTTCAGGTGACAGTGGATATTCTTTTTGAAACTCTGCAAACACTGGGCAGGAGGAGTAGCTCCTTAAAGGTTAGCTGCAAAATAGTATCTGCAACTGTATTAATGAACTTCTGGTACTCTGTTAGTTTAAAATTTATTTGCCAGTCTTATACCTTGAACGAATGCGTGGTTTGATAACAATATGTGGGAGTCAGTTGGAAAATATCAATTCACTGAAGTAGCCAGATCTTCTAAATATTGACACATCTCATCAGACAGCTTTTTTAAAAAAAAAAAAAAAAAAAAAAAAAAAAATCTCATTATTATCATCACCAATTTCATCAGAAAAATCTTTAAATATTGGAAAAGGGCAGCCCGGGTGGCTCAGCGGTTTAGCGCCGCCTTCGACCCAGGGCCTGATCCTGGAGTCCCGGGATCGAGTCCCATGTCAGGCTCCCTGCATGGAGCCTGTTTCTCCCTCTGCCTGTGTCTCTGCCACTCTCTCTCTCTCCTGTGTATTCTCATGAATAAATAAATAAAATCTTAAAAAAAATAAAAATAAACATTGGAAAAGCTGCCAAACTTGAATACAAGTTTTCCAAAATTCTCATTTTTGCTTGAAAGCTCAATTTTTATCATTGGAAACAAGTATTGTCAGTTTCCTTCCTCCATTTTCAAGAGAATCACTGCCAAGTTTTTAAGTCTGAATAACTGTGGTTTGTTAGTTATTCTTTCAAATAAGAACAACAACAACAACAAAATGGCTAGGTGTGTGAGGGTTCTTTTTTCTGTGCACCCTTGCCAGCACTTGTTGTTTCTTGTGGTTTTGATTAGCATTTCCCTGATGCCGGGTGATGCTGAGCATCTTCTCATGTGTCTATTGGCCTTCTGTTTATCTTCTTTGAAGAAATGTCTGTGTCTGATGCATATTTTTTAATTGGATTCCGTGGTTTTTGGTTGTTGAGTTGTATCAGTGCTTTCTATGGTCTGAATACCAAGTTTGTATCAGATATGCACTTTCATCAAGGGTATTCTTTTTTTTTTTAATTTTTATTTATTTATGATAGTCACACACAGAGAGAGAGAGAGAGAGATAGAGAGGCAGAGACACAGGCAGAGGGAGAAGCAGGCTCTATGCACCGGGAGCCCGACGTGGGATTCGATTCCGGGTCTCAGGATCGCGCCCTGGGCCAAAGGCAGGCGCTAAACTGCTGCGCCACCCAGGGATCCCCATCAAGGGTATTCTTAAGCGAAACTGGCTTTTTTTTTTTTTTTTTAACCAAGACATTGAGGAATACGGTGATTACTGGGGTACTTGGTGCCTCTGCTGTGAGCCATGCCAAGGCAGCAGGAGGTTTCTTCACCAGCTGTTGCTTTTGTACGACCAGTGCAGATGTCTGCTCTGTGCAAGCGGCAAGTGACACCTTAGTGTCATTGTAAAACTAGTCTTGACCTCACAGAGTCTGTGAAAGGGCCTCAGAGACCCTTGGTGGTCAAGATCCATGTTTTAAGGACTGCTTCCGGGACACCTGGGTGGCTCAGCAGCTTAGCGCCGCCTTTGGCCCGGGGCGTGATCCTGGAGACCCGGGATTGAGTCCCACGCCCGGGTTCCCTGCATGGAGTCTGCTTCTCCCTCTGCCTGGGTCTCTGCCCCTCTCTCTAATAAATAAAATCTTGAAAAAAAAAAATGCTTCCCAAATATACCGTCTGCTGTCTTGTTGTCTCATTGGGCCGAGTGGAAATGGTTCCAGGTAGCTGTGAGAGTGAGGTGTCCCGATGAATACCCGGGGCTGGGGCAGGGCACAGAAGACGTGAGGTGTGGACCAAGACGTGAGGGTGTGGACTGAGACGGGGAGCCGGGGAGCCGGGGACAAACCTCCGGGATTTGCCTGTTGGTGGCCTGAGGTCTTTGATCCAGCCAAGGGCTCTGGATTCACGGCACATCTTCGTGAGAGTTCATTTTGCTTGCGACGCAGGCGTGAAGAGAGCGTGGGCTGACATCGCCTCCCGAGCAGGGCCCAGGACCGGTGGTGAAAATGCCACAGGATTTATTTATTTATTTTTAATATTTTATTATTTATTTATTTATTCATGAGAGAGACACAGAGAGAGAGGCAGAGACACAGGCAGAGGGAGAAGCAGGCTCCATGCAGGGAGCCCGACGTGGGACTCGATCCCAGGACCCCAGGATCACACCCCAGGCTGCAGGCAATGCTAAACCGCTGCGCCACTGGGGCTGCCCTGCCACAGGATTTAAACAACTCCTATCATGTGCTGTAGCCACGGGTCAGTGAACACTTGACGACCACTGGAAGGGTGTCACCGTGTCCCCTCCCTTGTCTTGCTTGACCAAACTGGGTGTGTTCGAAGGATGAATCTGTAAGGAGAAATGAATGAAATACAGTGTTAGGCATTCTGCTTGAGGGGTTGATGGGTAAGTCATCCCAGAGGTGACCGAAGGCCCTTGGCTCATCACTTGGTCCTCAGGTAGCTATTTAAACGCCAGGCTCTCTTGAGCTCCGAGGTGTTTGGGTCGTCCTGCAGAAACAGAAGCCTGGAGAGAATCTGTATGTGTTCTTACTGAAGACCAAGAGAGGTGCCCTCTGTTGAAGCCTTAAGGGTCAAGTCAGACAATAGGAATATTTCTGAAACATGTCATTTATGAAGAATTATTTTGTGGAGTCTCACTCTCTAGAATGTAGTAAAAGTCTTTTTTTTTTTTTTTTTTTTTTTAGGGGAGTGGTTAGAAATGCATTTTTCACTTAAGGTATGGTTTTTCAATAAGTTACTCTTGGGGGATTTTCCTAGCCCTTTGCTTCCATGTCAGGATCCTCTTTTGGTACAGCAAAATATATACATGAAAAGTGAAAGAGTCCTCTGGATGTTTTGTGCGGTTGTTGCCAAAAGATCTGGGTATTTGGAAACATCTGGAAAATTGACTCAAGTCTTCACAGGGGTGGTTAGCATGGGGTGGATGGAACCTCTGGCCCATCATCAGGTTATTTACCAGCCCAGCATCGATGGAAGTGCTTTGTTAATGTGTGAGGAAGGAGGGCTGCATGGATGGAGGAGTTGCAGTTGCTTGCGGTTGCTGAGCTTTTCAGTAGTTTCCAATGGAGCAGAGATGAGGTCCTTTAGTCTCTGAATGTTTCAATTCAGTAAATGTTTCACCCTTAGATCCCCGAGACGGGAGAGCCAACGGTAGGCCCAAGTTCTGTCCCTGTCCCAGCAGCCGTTGGTGTCGGTGGGTGAGGCGTCCAGTGGCCTTAGGGGACCAAGGCCCCAGGCCCCCTGGCACAGCCCCCCACCCCCAACACAGCCCCCCCCCCCAACCTCCCGGCACAGGCAGCCCAGATGCAGGCGCTCCCGGTGGAAGGAGAGGAGGGCTTGCACCCTTGCACCCGGGACTCCCTGTGAACTGTTTGCTCCGTGCGGCCCTGGGGAGAAAGGTAGTAGGGTAGACTCCCGGGGCCTGTCGTGCAGGAGAGAAAGGAGGTGTCGCGGCGGGCGGCAGGGCCCGAAGGAGACACTTAAGCCAGAGGCCTTGGGTTTCAGGTCACAACCCAGCAGCTGTCGCACGGGCGCCTTGTGAGCCGGCCCGGCCTGGCTGCGGACGGGGGGAGCGGGGCGGGGGGCAGCACGGCTGCCGACCTGGGGGCACAGACGTGGCTGCTGCTCGTCCAGCACCCGGAGGGCACGAATCCGGATCACAGGCCTCCATAAAACCACCTTCCGTCCACGGTTAGCCTTCAGGGACATCATCTCCCCCCCAGGCTCGCCCCGGGAGACCCGTGAACCGCTGCCTCTCGCACATCCAGGGCCCCAGATTCATGCAAGCGGTACGGGACGCTGCTCAGAAAGGTCTTTCTTGGCAGGAGTCGTGCCTTTGCTTCAGTTCCCCTTGAAGCGCAAGCACATCTTGCTCATCCTGGGTGTGGCCATCGGATGGGGCAGGGCAGGACCCCTCGGCCCTGTGGGGCCCGAGCCAGAGGCCCTGAGACCTGGTGCGGCGCCCGTGCCCGTGCCTCTTGCCCAGTTTGGCCTGTGAACTTCCAGGCTGCTCGGTCTGGGAAAACCGCGGTACAGTGCCGCTGCCGCCTCGATTAGAACGTCGGGATGTCAAGGGAGGGGTTTTCCCCCCAGACTTATTAGCAATGAAAACCTTCAATGAAACTTTTTTCAATGAAATCTTACCAGGCAGCTCAGTATAATAAATCAAAGCTGGATAAATGACAGAAGTCCCCAAGAGTCTTCCTCATTTGTGTTTTTCCTTTCCGTGCCACGCTCCCCACCCTCGGAGCTCCCAGAGTGTTCTCTGCAACCCTCACAGCTTCCTACCAGAAGCCTTGAAAGCAAGCACATGTCCAGAGGCTCTCAAGTGAACGCATGTGAAAATTGAAGTCCGGAGAGGTTTGCCCAGTTGCCCAGGCTCACGGCCCAGTGGTGGTGGATTTGGGACCCACGTGTCTGGCCCGGTGCCCCGTGTAGGCCTGTTTCTGCCTTTGTACCACCTCACCTCACTCGCTGTTAGAGCTTCAAGGTGTGAAGAGGGCTGGATGTCAGGCAGACCTTGGGGATGGGCGGATGTTCAGTAGCCTGAAGCCTGAGGTCCAAGCTCCAGGCCTGAGGCTCTTGCTTTATGCCTAGTGATCGGGGCCAGCGAATCTATCCACGTGACACTGATTCATAAATGGAGATGCCTCTTCAGTGTCCTGCGGAGTACGTGCTTTCCCAGAGCATATAACTTTACTTTCCTGCTGTTTGCCTTAATTCCTGGCAGCCCCGGCTGTTCGTAGTGGAAACCTCGTTCCTACTGCAGTATTCTCGTGCACAGAAGCCTCGTCCTGCAGTCCGCTCTGCTTGGCCTTTCTGTGGCCACATTTTCTTAAATTTGCTGCCTACCCCACCTATTTCAGCGGCTACCTATCACTGATACAAGACACCGGTGTTAAAGCTAGCCAGGGAATGGGAAATACCATTGATTATATGGAAGTCAAGAAGTGACATTCTTCAGTTGCCATAGGACAGTTTTTTTACTTGAAAATTTTCCAATCATGTACAGTCTGGCCCTTGTCGGCAGATGGACGTTCTCTGCGGCAACATGCACCGTTCGGTAGTACATACGTATGGATGGGCTCCTGGCTCTTAGACACGTTTTGATGAAGGCCTTGAGCGCATCCCCACGAGGGCTGATCACTGGGGATTCTGAACGTGACTGAGAGTCGCTGTCCTGTTCCTCTTACCGTCACCATCATTAGAGCCAGGTCAGTTTCAAAGGTGGGGAGAGGCGCATTCAGCCACGATTGTCGTGTTGGAACCAAGCGTGCGGGGGCTGGTCCAGACGTGAGCCGTGCGAGCTTTATTTTCCTTTGATGCCGAACACAACTTTACCAGCCTCCCCCAAACCTATCTCCCCGTGTCCTGTGGGATTACAAAATACACTTGCCTAATGATCGCTAAAGTAGCGTAGAAGCAAATGTGAGGCTGGTTTGCATGCTTTTCCTCCAGCAAAAATAGAGCCTCTGGGTCCCTGCTGTTCCTGTGGGACAGAGTCTGCCAATACCACCCTGAATTCGTAGTTGAGATCAAGATCGGCAGCAGAGCTTAAACCTTTAGAGGGGGGGACGTGGGGAGCTGATAGGAGACGCCCTTCTGGTTGTATCTGCAACAGGAGACGGGTCAGTCAGGTCATTCTTTCAGGGTTCTCTGAAAGCTGCATCTCTGCCGGCAGCATGCCCTTTTGTGCATTTGGGTTCTTTTCACCAAGTCCATCGCAGCTGTAAGGTGGAAGATATTTAAGCATTATTTTTAGCAATTAAAGGTGTTTCTCGGGATCCCTGGGTGGCGCAGCGGTTTGGCGCCTGCCTTTTGCCCAGGGTGCGATCCTGGAGACCCGGGATCGAATCCCACATCAGGCTCCCGGTGCATGGAGCCTACTTCTCCCTCTGCCTGTGTCTCTGCCTCTCTCTCTCTCTCTCTCTCTCTCTCTCTTTCTCTCCCTGGGACTATCATAAATAAATAAATTAAAAAAAAATAAAGGTGTTTCTCTGTTTCATTGCACGTATGTTCTAAGCATGGGTTTTGCCGTTGACAGAGCGCCCTCAAGGAAACGCATATGCTCAGAGCTCTGAATGTCCGTGTCAGCCCTATCTATCAGGGTTATATGTGATTTTGGGATCTTTACCCAGCATGAAATTAATCCTGTCGTTCTAGATTTGATGCCTTCTTTTTTTTTTTTTTTTTTTTTAGTAACGGGCTATGAATAGTTTGTTTTGTTGCTGCCCACATGTGCTTTCCTCGGCCGTATAATAATCCCCTTTTTCAATGCCTTACAAACAGTGCTTGATTATTTGTTGTACCCCTTCCTGCTGCAGTCCCGTGGTACCCCGTTATGGTAACTGTCTCCTTATTTATTGTTAAGTTGGAGATGGGATGAGTTAGGGTGAATGATCCGCAATTGGTAGAAAGGTTAGAGTTTAATCTGCTAGGCTGCATTATCTAAGCTGTGGGGTCAACAGCCACGGGGACTTGTTAAAAGCACAGAGTCCTAGATCCGCTGTGGAGATTCTCATTCAGTATGTTTCGATTTAGACGCCAGGAATCTGCTGTTTTTGAAGTTCCGTGGAAGATTCTGGTGCAAGAACATCGAGTATATGCCCAGTGTGATGATGGTGGTTTTTAACAACAATGCTTTAAATCTCTATTGGCATCTCAGATAATTCCGGAGCGATGTAAATTATTGTCTTAAGCGGACCACGTTTATCTGCACAGACTGGGCTGCGTTGGAGAAGGGGCATCCGCAGGCTGGCAGCTGGGAACCCAGCCCCAGCTTCTGCATTGATCTTTCATCAAGCTATGGTTATGTGATCTGTCTAGGTATCGGTCTCTTTCATAAATTGAGATACTTCCTGAGTCCTTGATATTCTTTGATTTGAAGGGATTTTGCCTGCCCAGGAGTTTTATTCCTCATCGCTGTTCACTGATCGCTGCTGCTTCTCCTAGTTCACTGGGGGCCTAGCTGCTCAGCAGAACATCGACCGCCACTGCTGGTAGCTGCTTGCAGATTCAAGACGGCTTCTCTTCCTTTCTTCTGACGCTACCAACCTCCCAAAGCAGATTGAAGGAAACCACTACCCTGGGAAACAAGTCCTTATGTTGGGGTTTCTCTTAAAATTTAGGCTGTAATTCTGACTGTTTCCATATCCGGCCTCGGCAGTTTTCACCCACTGGGCTCTTTTTTGCATGCTGAGGGGACTTTTGCGACTTTAGGCACAAGATGTGGCTGATGTCTTAGTCTAGGGAACTGGGCTTGTAATGCCTCACCCTCTCAACAACCCTACTGCTTCCAGGAACCTCCTGCCTGTTCCCCAGGAGGCACTGGCTGAAACCAGGGGCGTAACAAAGTATCCCCGTAGATCTTTGGTTCTCCGCCTCTGCAGAGTTGCATCAGAATGGTGTGTAATGCTTTAAAACTGTGCACGTGTGTGTCACCCAGCCCGGTCTGGCCCTGGTGAATCGGGCTCTCTCGGGTGGGTTTGGACATGTCTGTGTTTTTTGTTTTGTTTTATTTTGTTTTGTTTTGTTTTATTTCATTTTATTTATTTTATTTTATTTTATTTATTTTATTTAATTTTTTATTTAATTTTTTATTTAATTTTTATTTTATTTATTTTATATTTTATATTTTATATTTTATATTTTATATTTTATTATTTTTTTATTATTTTATTTTATTTTATTTTATTATTTTATTTATTTTATTTTGTTTGTTTTATTTTTTTTATTTTATTTTTTCATGTCTGTGTTTTAAAGGCTTGACTTCAAACGCTCCGTCTGGAGCCTGCTCCTCTGCCTCTGGACTGGGTCCATGTACTGTGTTTCTGTATTTTTGGTTAAGACAGGTACAAGTAAATGGAGAGTTGTCATCAGGATACAGTAAAGTGTGAGCTGTGATCTATTGAGAAAATTAAGTTGCTTTGAGACCTGGAAGGCCCTCAGTGGCTGAAGGCTTAACATTCCCCACACGCTGCTGAAGTGCAGGAACTATCATCACTAAAGCTTTACTCCTGGTGCCTGTCTACCATGGGCTGATGGTTCTTGTTTCATCAATGTGATAGAGTGGGAAAGTCATTCATCCTTTCATTAAAGTGTATTTCCACATAATTACTCATTTGTCCTTTTTTTCAGTGTAATTCAAAATAATATGGAGAATTTACAACACGCTAAGCATTGTTCTGGATGCTGAAGATACAGTAGTGAACAAAACAGGCAAAACTTCTGTCTTCTTGAATCTTTTTCTTCATCAAAATATTTATTAAAATGGGATTTAATATGACAGAGCTCAATGGCTGCATTATAGCCTTATGAAATGTCATTTTTAGGGGGATCCTTCAGGATCGTCCTTTGTATTCCTAATAGGACAGATATAACTGGAAAATTGAATCGGAGAAGGATAAACAGTGTATGTTCTCATTCATTTGGGGAATATAAATAATAGTGAAAGTGAATATAAAGGAAGGGAGAAGAAATGTGTGGGAAATATCAGAAAGGGAGACAGAACATAAAGACTCCCAACTCTGGGAAAAGAACTAGGGGTGGTGGAAGGGGAGGAGGGCGGGGGGTGGGGGTGAGTGGTGACGGGCACTGAGGGGGACACTTGACGGGATGAGCACCGGGTGTTATTCTGTATGTTGGTAAATTGAACACTAATAAAAAATTAATTAAAAAAAATAACTGGAAAATTGAGTTAAGCATGTGAAACCCAGATTAAATTCAAAACGTGAAGACCAGAGACTATTACCAACACTGCAGGTAGCTCATGGGTGTTCAGGTGCATGCTTTCTGAAGGCAAAAGGAATAAACCAGTGGGCTCCAAAAGGAGGCGGCCAACGTCACTGCAGAATTAAAGTTTATCCTCTGATTTTGGGAAAAAGTCACCAGAGAATGCGTATTTGCTACAAACCTTTCTTTGACTCTGTTTTTAACTCCTGTGTAGAGCTCACCGTAATTTATCCGCCTCTTTCACCTGTTAGTGAAAAGCATTAATTCGAGGTGAATGTTTCAGGCATCAGGGATGCTACCTCACAATCACTGCAAATTTCTATACTTGCCTTGAATGGGTTAACACAGCTTCCTCGTTGTCTACTGGAGTAGGAGGTGCTTTACTGCCGTGGTGTTTCCTTCTGTGCTGTAGTTTATGCACGAAAATAATTTAATTTAGATACAATAGGAATATTTTCAATCTGCTTTACAAGGGATTTAAATACTAAATTGTCCAAATCTTTTAGCGTGCCTGTTTTAAGAGTGCTTTTTGTTAAAAAAAAGAATGGGGTAGGGGTGTGGCAGGGGTTGTTTTTGTTTTCTTTTTTTAAACCGTAACATCCTGGGATTCTGAATGCAGGCTAAAAAATTGATGAACTGCAAAGATAACCAATAAAAGAAAAACACATTTGACAGAGATTTCAATATATCAAGGGAACATTTAAAAGAAACCTAGGGCCTGGCTCATGTTGCTATTGGTGAGTTAACCAGCTTAGAAGAGAAGTAAATAGTGTGTGAGAAAGGTAATAAAAAGATATTCTGGAAGTAATTATTAATGCTAAAATTCCTGCATCTAATTTTAGAATGCTTATGTTTGGAATTTCATACGCGTGATGAAAATGTGTATTTCAGGTTTGTGGAGAAAAACAGCGCTTTGAGAAGTTGATGGAACATTTCAGGAACGAGGACAATAACATAGATTTTATGGTGAGTCATTCCAGTACTGCCTTACATTGAATAAGGCAAGCTCCGTTTCTGTACTTCTTTTCCCAAATCCATTTATGTTTTATATATTATATGTGTGTATGTATGTATGAATGTTCCAGAGGACAGAAAATTGAGTATAAGAGGCTGTGGATTCACGCCAAAGTGTCCTCACAGTCTGTATTTTCCCCTTATGGTGTTTACGTCCAGTTTCATTCCTCACGTACATGCTGCATAGTAAAGGCCCAAAGTACCAAGTATCCGTAGCAAATAAAGGATGAAGCCATGCGTTGGGGGAAAGGGTGTTAACTCCTGGTGCACATCCCTGCCATCGCCGGCTTCAGCTCTCAGGAAATCTGCGTGAGGATCCTGAAGGTAGAAACCAAGAACCTGGACCGTTTTGTCTTTTTTTTTTTTTTTTTTTTTTAAGATTTTATTTATTTATTCATGAGAGACACACAGAGAGGCAGAGACCCAGGCAGAGGGAGAAGCAGGTTCCGTGCAGGGAGCCGGACGCGGGACTCGATCCCGGGACCCAGGGGTCAGGCCCCAGGCCGAAGGCGGCGCTAACCGCCGAGCCCCCGGGCTGCCCACCATTCTCTCTTCTGCACACCTCAGCCCAGTGGCTTTCCCCAGACTATATTCTCAGAGACTACAGTGCGTTGGTTCTAGAACTGGCTGCGTCCCCCAGTGACTGTAGCAGTGACTTCCCGGGCCCCTCCCCCCGGTGACTCTGAGGGCGTAAGCACCCTGCATGTCACCTTAGCCGGGCTCTTCCCTGCCAGGACCTGCGGCTCAGTGGCACGACTGTCCTCTTCAGAACAGACAGCAGAAGGACTTGCGGACCACTGAATTCGTGGACTTGAATCTTAATCTTGGGTTGACGATGGAAACCTGCCGTGGAGGATTTCTGGGACAGACCTCCCGCGAGTGTCCCCGGATCTGCAGGCTCTCGGAGTCCAGCTGGGGGGCCTGGGCGACCTCTGGACCTCGGAGACCCTTCGGGGGCTCCCTCTCAGCTCCCTTCACGCCCGGAGCAGGCGTCCTGTTCCGTTCTTCCCCTGTCGAGGTTTGAGACCTCGTGCTTAGGGGACTGGGCAGTTTTCATTGGAACCACCTCGGTGGCTGTAAAACATGAAACAGAGTTTTGCAGATTTCTGACCCTTTTATATGAAAAATTTTTCTGGGTCCTTAAATTTTATATGCATCCTTGCCCTCGACCCCTGCCAAAATCCATGAGAATGATGAAATCCTTCAGAGAGAAGCTTTTCTGTTCCATGGAGCATATTATTTGCTGTTTAAAAAGGTAAAAATTGTGGAACAAGGAATACTTTTATGCGAGCTTTCTAATTTTGTTGCTAGGGTGTTTCGGCATGTTGAAGGCCCATGTTTGCTCTCATGATGGATATGTGAGGAGGTCGTGCCTGGCCCGCTTTACCAGGTTCTTCCCTCTGCCTTCAGGGCAGCTTGCTCATTCCTTAAAGATGAGTTTGCACACTGGAGGCTCCCGGGCTGAGGCCTACCTACAGGCTTGTGACTCCGCTGTAAAAAAATTGGAAATTGTGCATAAAAATATGGAATTCAGATTTTTTTAAAACAACATTTCAGCTAAGACAAGGCCCCTGTGCTTGCAGACTGTCAGCCACTGGAGCCAGGGTCCCCAACTTTTAGCTTGAGGCTCCCCTTTCCCTTGCCATGGTCCTCGCCGCTCCTTACTGAGTCGCAGGTGGCCACTTCACTCGTTTTTAGACCTCGGAGATCACTCTGCCATTCCTATTTCTGCTGAAACTATAATTATGTAATTAAGCCCTTTAAAACGCCTGCACTGTTTACAAGTGAGTGTATTTCCTGTCATCTATTTATACGTTCAGGCACCGAGGAACCTGACGTAGAAGATGCAGGGATACAGGTGCTCTGCTCGGTTCTCCTGTCTCCTGGCAGATCGTTGCCTCCCAGGCATATCTTAAAACTCAACAGCTACTCTGAAGAGAAACGGGAAGATGCCAGAATCGAACCTCTTTTCCTCCAGAAAAATGAGGCTTTTCTTAAACTATCCTTGGGGATGCAGTTAAGTTGTACAATCAGCCTAACAGCTTATTCCTCATAAAATATAAATTTCTCTAACATAAGACTTCTTTCTGGGTTTTTTTTTTTTTGGTTTTTTTGGTGGACAAAAGAAAAAAAACTGACAAAAATCTTTTTTTTTTTTTGGCTCATTTAACCATAGAACATGAAGTCATTGTTTAGTAAACTGCGAAACAGTATCCTTGTAACCTAGGGAGTTGACATGTCTTCCAGAGATATCCAGTGTATAACTTACACTCAAAGAGGAATCTAACTCGATAGAAACAGAAAAAAAAAAAAAGATAAAGAAACTGGGTTTAGAAGAAAGAGGAAGAATTCAGTTTTCAGAGTCAATGTGAATCTGGATCCTCACTCATTTTACCTCCTTGCAGAGACCGTGTTTACCCATGGGGGGAAAACATTAGTAAGATATTTTCATTATAAATAAACTGTCATTATTAAGAGTAAAATCGGGGTACCTGGCCGGTCAGTTGGTAGAGCATGCACCTCTTGATCTCAGGGTTGTAAGTTTAAGCTCTACACTGGGGGTAGAGATTACTTAAAAATGAAATCTCAAAGGAAAAAAAAAAAAAGCAAAATAGATCTATTCAACTTTGTTTCATTCTTTACCAAACCAGGAACTGGTTTTGTCTGTGGCAGGCCTGAGGGGCACTGATGCAGTTGTGGAGAAAAAGCAGTAAATCCAAGGCTTTTGTAGAACAGAAACCAGTTGATTGTTCAAAATGGAAAGACAAATCAGAGATCTTGTTACGATCTTGATGGTATAGTGGGGCCCACAGTGAAGTTTTAGAAGTGATTATCCTAAAAAAATACATAAAAAATAAATTTAAAAAGTGATTATCCTGTGGCATGACAATAGGTGATTTTTTAAAATATTCTTTTTTTATAAAATTGTTCATTTTTCTGTGATATATGTGTAATAACTCACACAGTTTGATCTATATACCCATAAGACTTTTAAAAAAGTTTCAGTGAGAGGTGATAAACATGACATCTAATTTATCCATTGAAAGTGGACAGTTCAATGTATTTTTTGCATATTTGCAGCCATCACTGTGATCTAATTTAGAACATTTTGTCACCCCAGCAAGAATCCCCTTTAGTTAAAATCCATTCCCAGTCCTAGGCAGCTTCTTCTTCTTTTTTTTTTTTTTTTTTTTTTAAGATTTTATTTATTTATTCATGAGACACATAGAGAGAGAGGCAGAGACCCAGGCAGAGGGAGAAGCAGGCTCCATGCAGGGAGCCCAACGTGGGACTCGATCCCCGGTCTCCAGGACCACAGCCTGGGCTGAAGGCAGTGCTAAACCGCTGAGCCATCCGGGCTGTCCCCCTCTCCCCCGCCGCCTTTTTAAGAGATTTTATTTATTTGAGAGAGAGAGAGAGAGAGAGAATGAGCAGGGAGGAGGGATAGAGGGAGGGAGAGAGAAGCAGGCTCCCCCCTGAGCCAGGAGTGTGATGCAGGACTCGATCCCGGACCCTGGGATCATGACCTGAGCCAAAGGACTGAGCCCCCAGGGGCGTGTCCCTCCCTCCCCGAAGGCAGCTTCTAATCTACTTTCTGTCTCCACATATGTGCCTGTTCTGGGTATTTGATACTAATGGAATCATAACCTATATGATCTTTCACGACTGACTTGTTTCATGTAGCGTAATATTTTCAGATTCCTCCATCCTGTAAGGTGCCTCAGTACTTCGTCCCTTTGTATCGTCACATAATATCCCATAGTATGGTTATAGCACATTATTTTAATCCACCAGTTGATGGACGTTAACCTCCCCCTCCCTCTCTGGTGGTAAATAATGCTTTTGTGAGCACTTGTGTGTGTCTCTACGGGCCCACGTTTCCACCTCCTGGGGGCACGTTCCAAGGAGCAGGTTTGCTGGGTCGTGCAGTGACTGTTAACACATCGTGGAACTGTCGGCTCTTCCAGTGGCTGGTTCATGTCCACAGTGGATGCGGGTTCCATTTCCTCCACCTCCTTGCAGCACCTGGTGTTGTCTTTCCTTTTGATTGTAGCTGTCCTAGGGGATGAGGAGCGCGTCTTACTGTGGCATCTCTCTGACTTTTGAAATTAAAAAATTATAAAGTATTTTGAAAGGCCCAGTGAAACAACAGGAGATTCCGTCTGAGTGCGTCTGGACGTGTGCTGCTGAAAGCATGTGCCCGTGATTTAACTGGCTTGTAACCCACTGCGTCTCCTTGCAGGTTGCCTCCATGCAGTTCATTAATATCGTGGTCCATTCAGTAGAAGACATGAATTTCAGAGTCCACCTCCAGTATGAATTTACCAAGTTGGGCCTGGATGAGTACTTGGATGTGAGTATAGCTGTGCGCCCAGCTCCAATGGAGACTTGGTCTATTGCCCACCTTCAGAGATACACTTCTGCCCTAACGAACACTCGACGCTCCATGCGGTCAGGTGCCGTGGCACTGGGCAAGGGGAACCCATCCAAGTAACGCCATCGGCCAGAGAAACTGGATTTTTGCAGCCCCCCTGGGCCTCGGGCTGGCTTCTGGCCTCTCCGGACTGGAGTCAGGCAGCCTCGCCTAGCCTTGCTGCAGTTCTCCTCTGGCTCTGTCTGGACCAAGTCTCGTCGCACCCTTTATCCGGGCTCTTGGGCGCTTGGGGGACTCCATCTGGGCAGGGCAAATAAAGCCCAGACTGCTGATGAGTGGGGAGGAAGTGCTTAGAGCATAAAACACTAATGAGGAAACAGACACTTGGGACTTCGTCATGTAGCTGTGAAATTCTGTTGGCTGCGTTGTGGCTTTAGGAGTTCACTCTTAGGTTCATGGGAGGAGGAGGCCTGCAGTTGCTCAGTCTCTAGCTCCCCTGCAGAAGTGCTCAGCCCAGTCCCTGTAGCTCCTCACCTCACAGGTAGATAACAGGTGGGTGTGAGCATGGCAGTGGGCCTGGGTAGCTGGGTGTGCCCGGGATGCGCCGTGTCCGCAGCCTCTTGAGCGGTTCTGGGTTCCCCTGTGTCCGCCTGAACTTGGAAGGCCGCTGGGAGAGGCAAGAATCGTTGACCCCGATTGCAGATGTTTCTAGCCACAAAGAGAGTAGAAGTGCTTCTTCCGTGGAGGCCTCCAGAGTCCAGCTGCCCGTCTTCGTCAGGGGTGAAGCCAGAGGATCACAGCTGATTGTGAGGCGGAGACCTAGCATTGCTCTGAGCTCGGCTCAGCTCCCACACCAGCGGCCTAACGTCCCCTGACGTCTGGCCTCAGGAGGAGGCAGCACTTCCATTAGTGTTGTTGGAATTGTGTTCTTATGTCAATAGTCACTAATATCTCTGCTAGAATCTGGTATTGAAAGGGTTTTCCTGCTCTGAGATCAAGGTTTCTCCAGCCTCTTGCCCTGCGTGCTCTGAGGGGGGCGGTATTTGAGCAGAAACTGTGCACGTAGATTGCTAGTGGTGGTGGGGGTCCGGTTCTGTGATGGTCGTACAGACCCCAGGGGGCTGGCGGAGAGTCCCATGTCAAGTGGTGCCATTGCTCCATGTCTGCTATGTGAAAGCGGCTGCTTGGCTGCCACTGTCTCCCTTTCTAGGCTTTGCCCTTACTCCGACGTCTTCTCTGGCTTGTCCTCTTCAAGACTAAGATGGAACGTATCTCCTTAGGCCAAGCTAAGTTCTAGACTTCCAGATTAGGCCGGGGAGCAAATCCCTCTTCCAGAATTTACAGAGAGCATGATTCCTCTGAAAAAGCATTTAAACATTTTTCCAAAACTCTGTTTAACGTCTTTGCCTCTTGGTTCTGGATCCTGATAGACGTGGTTAGAAGATTAGAAGCATCTAGTATATAAATGCTTCATTAGTTTACAAAAACCCAGCCTCTTAAGTAGCCATGGATTTGTTCCATTCATGTTTAGTGGTGTCATCCGTTTGCCAGTGTCACTCTAGCCACTCGTCTGTTCCCCCAGGGAAGTCAGGATTTCTGTCACTTGTAAGGAAGAGTGACACATTGTCTTGGCCCTAATCCCCTTACCGCTGGTTGACTCATGCCAGGTGCTGGGGCCTCAGCAGTGAGTGGAGGCAAGCAGCGGGACCTTGGTGCGGGCAGCCCTTGGGGAGGTTGTCCCGGAGGGCAGATTCTAGCAACTTCTGCTAAGCCAGCCCCAGGGCTGACACGGTCCTGTCCTCCCCACCTCCCGCCTAACCCTCCTCCTGGGCGCCTGTCCTCTCCACTCAGGCAGTCGCCCCTGCCCTAACTTCCCCCGCACACAGGTGTCTCTCCAACTTGTTACCTGGACCGCGGCTCCCTCCTGAAGTTGCTTTTAAGTTTACTAATGTCTGGTTTCACCTGTTTTGTATATAGCATTTTGAAAATAAAATGCTTTATTTTCAAATATGTTGACCTGGGAAATATATTTTTCGGGAGGATTAGGGGGGAAATGTGTCTATATTTGGGAGAGGACATCCCCAGAGGCATCTGAGGGCACCCTCTCGGCCCAACACTGCGTTCCCTAGAGGCAGACACCTCAGACCCTCTCCTGGACAAGTCTGCCCTATTTGGAACCAGAGCATGTAGGCTGTTGTGTCGTTTGCTCTCCTTCCACAGCTGTGCTCACGCCGCCTTCACTTGCCTTTTGGTTTGTAGAAGTTGAAGCACACCGAGAGTGACAAGCTGCAGGTGCAGATTCAGGCTTACCTGGACAATGTGTTCGACGTGGGCGCCCTGCTGGAGGATGCGGAAACCAAGAACGCGGCCTTAGAGAGGGTGGAAGAGCTGGAAGAAAACATTTCTCATGTAACTACGTCTCAGAGAAGGAGACACTGTTCATACATAACTGGGTGCCCCAGAGAATAAGTGTTAGCTGCTCCCGCGGTCGGTGGGGGGCCGGAGCGTAGGGATGAGCCGCAGCTGGGAGCGGGCTGCCCGGGCCGCTCGGGGCCTCGCAGAGAAGGCACGTCCCATACTGAAACTAAGGGGCACCATTGCCTTGCCCCGGTCACCCGCTCAGTTTCCTGGGCATCTCAGGTCCAGGCCCCAAGAGCGACGTGATGGGCACTGCGCTGAGGGGAGGTGTAGCTGGAATATGGGACTCGGGGCTAAGGGGCAGAGGCCTAGTCTCCTCATACTCTTCCGAATGGAAGCCATTTCCGACCACGTGTGCTCACCTAGGCCCACGGCGGATGGGTTCTAGCACTTTGTGTGAAAAAAGGCCCTTGTGTCCTCCCCACCTTGTTCCTTGTGTCCTCCCCACCTCCCGCCTTGCCCTCTCCCTCGGTGGAACTACCGCTGCCTCCCAGGCAAGATACCCCCCGCCTCAACCTCTCGGGGAGTTTGGGTTGATGAATAAGTGATATTTCACTCATAGTCTTGTGAATAGAAGTCACGCTCTACCCCGTGTGTCCACACAGGCCCAAGGTCGGAGTGACCTTGTATCCTCCTGATGCACATCTGCACAGTCTTGCCTTAAGCTGACTCCAGTTCTACATGGATTCTTTTCAGCAATAGGCATTTTCAAGGAAATTAGTAAGCATGTCCCTTACAGCCTCTTCTCTGAGGACTGTCCTCTCAATATGACATCAGCTCCATTTCAGAGCAGGGATTTTTTTTGTTTGAGGGATTTTTCTCGCCACAGACTAAGATGGATAGGAGTCTACAGGCCTTTGGAGGCCATCCATTCCGTTCACCCATTAAGCAAATACTTGAATATTTGCAATGAGTATTGTAAATAGTGAATGAACAGAAAAATGGTGCTTCTTAGAGACCCAAGCATCATGAGGACCAAATTCTTTTGTCGAATTCCGCTTGACGGTGTCCTTGGTTGTAAATGAGTTGTCTCTTTTTGGAGCAATGTTATTTTCCCATTTGAACAGTCCATTTCTTTTCCTCGACATCTTCTTAGTTGAGAGTATGGGACGTGCTTGACGTCCTTCACCCTCGTTCATCGTTCTGCAAATGGGCATCCTCTTGGCCATGGTTAAGCCGAGTTGGTGAGCCAACCCTTCCCCCACCTCTGGAAGTGCTGCAGTGACATGTTGGCCCCCGGTTAGGAAGCGCACGTACCAGCCCAGTGTTTTCTTACCCTAAAGGGTTTGACTCCTGTTCTGAACCTGATCGGCACTTTCCTCCCCACCCTTCCTCCTCACCTTGCCTCCCTGGTTTTCCTTACCTGTGATCTCTTGTGATCATTTCCAGTGAAATGTGAGAAATCTGAGGTTGCTCACTCTCAGAGCCTTGTGGTAAAAGTAACCACTTAACACACGGTTCACCCTGTGTTCCTCTAGAAGCCTCGGTCCACATTGCATGACCATATTCACATAACCCACTTTTGTAGCCGGCCACCTGTTTGTTTGAACAGCCCCTCCAAATGGCTTTTATTATTGGGGCAGTTCGGGTCAAAACAAGCAGTACTGTTTTTTCAGCTGGTTTTCAATAATAACAGAACCAAGTTTGCAGACCAGTAATTTTCAGAAGCTTTTGCCTAAATGGCCTTTTCTTAGGGAGGGAAAGGTGGACTTTCCTTCTTGCCTCACCTGCTGTTCCTCACACCCTTGCCAGCTGCTACAGAAACAGAGGGAGATGCATGGTGATCGTCAGAATATCAGGGAGCTGACAAATGGGTTTTATTAAGGATCATGTATAAATTATTAACTCCTGTTAGGAACAAATATGTATTTGGAATCTTATAAATATTAACGTTTCCAGAAAATAGCTTGTGGAACACATGCAGGACTCTGATGGACCCCTGATCGTTTTTGAGCTCCACTTTATGAGAACCTGATGAGAATGGTTGTGTGTCGTGACATAGGTTCCCTTTTAAAACCTTTACAGTTGTCTGAAAAACTGCAAGACACAGAGAATGAAGCCATGTCCAAGATCGTGGAACTGGAAAAGCAGCTCATGCAGAGGAACAAGGAGCTGGATGTTGTTCGAGTAAGTGTGCTGATGACAGCCGGCCCAGATGGGCAACGCAGGGAAGGTGCGCCCGCCGGCGTTAGCCTAGTAGGATGTGGAGTCTGTTCATGTCCGAGGAATGCATCGATGCAGCACATTTATTGGAACCATTTCAGAGGCGATACTCAGATGAAAAGTATGATAGTTAGGGTGTGTGTGCACATGTGTGTGCAATTAAATATGTTGAGGGTCAGTACTTCCTTATCACAGGTTTTGAGAGCAACAGTATTTTCCCATCTGGACAAGTCTGAGTTGATTCAGTCAGTGGATCACCCATTTACTTGGAAATAACAACACGGCATGGATTTAATTCATGCCACTTATTTATTTTTATTAGGGCTTAGATGTCTGTTTTTTTTGTTGTTGTTGTTTTGTTTTTTTTACTTCTACTTGAAACCAGATTTGGTGGTTGCCATGGAAATGGTGAAATCAACACAGGCCAGACCAAATGGCGTTCACCAAAACAATTTTAAAAGAAAGAAAAAAGCTGGAGCAAAAACGATCCATTTTATTATCAGATAATCCCAGCTATTTTATTTGGCCTTAGCATTGTTTTACCTTACGTGTCAGTATTTATGGAGTGCCCTCCGTCTGCTTAAACCTGTACAGAACGTAAAACCCCCGAACGCTGGGCGGGCTTTCAGGCACACGGCCGCCTTCACCCCATCGTCGATGAAGCGGCACGTTTCACGCAATGCTTATCGTGTCTGCGTGTGTTGCTTGATATTCCGACTTTCCTGCGGTTAACTCTAGGAAATTTATTTTTTGGCACGCCATTGAGACAAAGTGTAGCATATGGACTCCATTCAAGTCAGACTCTCAGATTATTAATAATAGACAGGGTGTGAAGAATGTTTCCCTGCCTGCTGGCGGTTTGTGGCGAGAGATCATGTGTACAAGACCCGGCGAGTGAGTCCCATAAAACCCTTTCACTGGAACCTCGGCAGGCCCCTCATAAGAGAAACGGGGACGGCGTTTAAGTTGAAAATTGAAACTTTTTTGTTTTCTGCTAAAAACCTAGACCGAACTAAGTCATCAGTAGAGGGAAGCATTGGCCTGTTCGGCTAAGCCCGTCTCGGATGGAGACCGTTAGGACTGCTGTCCTAAGCCGGCTCGAGGGCACGTGGTGAAGGCCAGAGGAACCCACTCAACAGAATAATGCTGCGTATTCATGAGTAGATTATTCCATGCTTTGCAGATTTTTAATCCCAGTCTGACTTCTATCCAGATCTGATTCAGGGCCTTTTTTGTCCACTGTTAGGTGATACGTGTCTAGGAATTACCGATGAATTTTTTTTTTTGAATTTTTAAATTAATAAAAGGAAATCATGCTGCCCCGCCCAGATACCCTCAGGGTATTCCAAAGTCAGCCATAAAATTATTTTTGGGTCCTCTCTGTGCCTTGTTCCTCTCCACCTCCAGGACGATTGAGTCAGCCATGCTTCTTAATGGAAAGAACTATATTGACCGCAGCAATTGCTAGAATCGATTGTGTGCATCACCAATGAACAATTGATAATGAAAAGGGGCTTTGTAGGACCTGGCTGAGTGCCATAGAATTCCTAGGTACACAGGAGTAGGAGTTTTCTTTTTCTTTCTTTATTACTATTATTATTTTTTGGTTAATTTGGTTGGTCCTCAGATTGCCAGTGTGATGGTAACAGGTATGAATGTCATGTGACGATAAACCCTTGACCCTGGACTCTCTCTGCAGGAAATCTACAAAGATGCAAATACCCAGGTTCACACATTAAGGAAAATGGTCAAAGAAAAAGAAGAGGCCATTCAAAGACAGTCTACCCTGGAAAAAAAGATTCACGAACTGGAGAAACAAGGGACCATTAAAATTCAGAAGAAAGGGGATGGGGACATTGCCATTCTGCCAGTGGTGGCTTCTGGCACATTGTCGACGGGGTCAGAAGCGGCAGTGGGTAACTTTGTGGGACCGGTAACTGGGGTCACCTCCTCGGGACCGCTGCCCCCCCCACTACCTCCATCGTCAGAGACACCTGAAGCAGGTAAGAAGCCTTGGTGGGAGAACTGAGACAGTAACAGCCTATTTGTATTTCTTCTTTTATCCACCACTCGATACTGTCCTTTGTCTGCTTTTTTGGCCTGTTCTTTTATTGATTTTAAAACACTTTTTGCATTTTGAGACTAAGATTATAAAGCTTCATTTCACATGTGTTGCAGTGTATCCTTTATTTGCCCATGAGGGGATGTTATAGTCTTTGAAAAAAAGCCTGTGTCCTCTTCAGTGTTTTGAGCTTGCATACGTTCTGTGCATGTGGCATCCTGCAGATGAAGCAGTGCCTGTGTTCAAAGGTGATTTGTTTCTTCTTTTTCACTAGTGCAAAACGGTCCAGTAACGCCACCCATGCCACCACCGCCGCCGCCGCCGCCTCCCCCTCCCCCGCCTCCTCCTCCCCCTCCCCCACCCCCTCCCCTCCCAGGCCCTGCAGCTGAGACGGTGCTGGCTCCTCCTTTACCTCCCCCTCCTCCTCCTTCTGCACCCCCGCTGCCTGGGACATCCTCACCCACAGTGGTTTTCAACTCAGGATTAGCAGGTAAGAGCACAGAATTAAGACCCAGGTACTGGTGTAAGAACATTTGTGTTACCTCCAGAGCCTTTCTTTGAAAGTCCAGGTCCCCTGCACGCCCATGTACCCCCTTCCTAATATAAGAGCGTTGAAAGGGGAAGTTAGGCACAGCAGGGGTGTCCCCCCCTACCCACTGTCTAGCAGGGAGTTCTGATTTTCCCAACTTCCCACTTTCCATTCTCCCCACCGAGAAGAGGGAAGAAAGACAAGTTACCTTCTTAGGGTCGGTGCATTTACGTGAATTCCTCAAGCACCTGTGGACAGCTGGTCACAGAAGCGTACTGACTTCCGTCCTGACACAGACGTGCCTCTGTGGTTGGAAGATCCGTGCAGCGTCACTTACCAGAGGCAGAAACGCCTCTCTGAGCAGTTGCCCGATGTGGACTTCCAGGCATCTCTTCTGTGCATTTGAAGACATCAGAATCCACTCTAGTGGAAACGAAGCTTTAAAAGTTGCCAACGGCAGTGTCCCTGTGCCTCGAGATGCCTGAATCCTGTGCACTGCCCTCCGCTAACCAGGACAGAGTGCGGCATCCCCACCTCGCCAGAAACAACAGGGGGTGCAGCGAGAGGAAGAAAATTGTTCTAATGTCTTGAAATAGAGGTTTTGATTTTTGACTCATTGAAATGACTTTTCATTCTTTTCTAAAATACCACAGGCCATCTTCCCATCACGGAGCGTGTTGAATGGCTCTGAGCTTTCCCGCGCCATCAGATAATTCTGCGTGCTCCCCTATGCACTCCCTTTATGAGGTCTCTTAGGTCCCCTGAAGGACTACCATCTGATAGGTGTGATCGTTCTCAGAGCCTTTCATCCAACGTCTCAGCTGTAAGAGGTTTCCCAGATTGCCTGCTCAGTCCCTCAGACTGTCTCATCTGCAGCTGTACTGGGCTGTCGTCAGGACTGGTTCATCCTGGTGCCTGCAGCCCTCTTGGGCACCAGAGATCTGCCCAGAGCAGCCTTGTTCCACACCGAATCTGTGGTGCTTGCTTCCTCCCCAATGTCCATAAAATCGTCAAAGAAACAAACAACAAACGAAACAAATTTTTCGTTAACACATTGCTCATCGCCATTGAAAGTCATGTTCAAAGTAGTCCAGTGACTTCGCGCTACATTTCAGGGTCACTCCGTATCTCCTACTTTCTTCTAGAACTTTTATTGCTTCTTAAGGACAAAAGTTGAAGGTGTGTCATCGTGGAACTGTTGGATTTTGGAATGTAAACCGAAGACCTCTTAACAAGCCCCAGGAATCCATTCCATCAACAGGCTCCCCTCAGCCACTGAATATGGAAACCCATAGTTGGCTTGTGGACCTGGTCCACTGGTCAGGCTTTCCGCGGAGCGCCCTGAGAGCACTCACCATGGCAGGTGTCTTGTCTGACACCACTTCCTCCCTCGTCGGCCAAATCTAACATGAGAGTCTCCACTTCATTCACCTGAGCTCCCACCTAGAACTCAGAACTGCCTTGGCATGAAGCTGAGATGTGCAGGTCCGGGGCTCCCTTTGGTGCGGGTCTTGTCCTCTATGGTTTTTTTTTTTTTTCTTTGACTGGGCCCTTCCCATGACTTAATTTTAAAAACTTAACAGGCCGTCTTGATGGGCTCAGCGTTACAGTGCAGAACTCTCCGTTCAGCCGGACACCCACTGTTGCCCCTCAGGGTTGCTGCAGTTGGAAGTTGTCCCCTTGGTGTCTTACACCATTTATAGAGGACTGTGTGTGGGATTTACGAAACTTCCCTTTGGCGCCATAAGTGTCCATTAGACAATTACAAGATATTCTGTTTTATAAGATCTAAGGATCGTAAGACCGTCACGTAGTACATCTTGTGAGATGCATTGCCAACGTGTTGGGCAACTTCCTCCCCGGACTTAGGAGGCCAGACAGAATCAGGGTGGCCCGGAGAGGCAAGGAACAGAGCTGAGGTGAGACACTGAGGCCTCCTGGAGCCCAGAAGCCTGGGGCGTTGGTAGGGCCTCGGATCCATGGGCAACAGGATGACCTACCTCCACCTCCTCAGTAGGTAAGCAGGTATGTGTGTGGTGGCTAAGCCAGGGGACCTGAACGGCCTCCCTGATTTTATCTAGTTAAGTTGTCTTTGCATCTTATAAAGAGAAAATACATAGTGTAGGATGTATATGTAAGCGTTAGGCTTACTTCCTCAAATCTGTGCCAGAGCAGTCTGGCTCCTGGTTCCCCGTTGGGTCGCCTGTGACAGACCGCGGGGCAGCCTATGACCTTTGCCCTCTCTTTGGGGAAACGCGCTTTGCAGGTTCACAATGAGAATCTGTACTTGGCTGATTATTTTTCGTTAACACGTTGCTCATGTCTCATGGAATACCTAGCACGGCTCAGTACGGCTGTTTGCGAACCACTATAATGAAATCATTTTTTCCCCTCTTCTAAAAAGGATTACTTTTAAAAACAAAATAATAAGGGAGTCTTCAAGGCAGGCCCGAATGGAAGGGAATTTTTGGCTCCTTGCTGCCTTGTGAAATGTGTCCAAGAAGCATGAAATTCTCTGCTGAGAATGTGCGAACCGCCGAGCGGCTTGACTCTAACCATATCTAATTTCTTTTTTTTGTATTTTCTTTGTTCTTTCTGCTTCCACAAAAGATGGGCCAATCAAGCTTTTCTGTAGGTTGCTCCTCTCTGAGTGTGTTGAGTGTTTGCCATGTGTTCTGTTGGTCACACTGTGCCTTGACATCTTTCCACTCCATCTTACGCGGAACCATTGTAGTTTGACCCTGTGTGTGCGGGAAGTCTCCCTGTTGTGCCAGGTTTGCCCACGCGATTTAGTGGAAGAGATGCTGGCTCTGTAAGCAGGCAGCCTGGATTTCATATGCCGTATTCCTTTCCCCCAGAGAGAAAAGGAGGGTTTTGTTTTGTTTTCTTTTAGTTTCATTGTAACTGAATCTAAGGCCTCAGCTCTAGAAGGATTTTAGAGTTATTCTGGGGGAGAACGGATAGTTCCTCCGCATAATAAGGACAGGCTGCCAGGTGCTGCTTTTCCAGGCCCTTCTCGTGGGTCTCCAGCTGTCTCCATGGAACACACACCCGCACAGAGCCCCTGCCTTTAGCCTGAACGCTGCGGACACGGAGTCCCTGTGGTGACCTATAGGCCCCGTCCTCCTGTCACCACCTCCCATTCCCCCGTTGGAGTTAGGACAGCCTTTCTGAAGATGATGTTTTTTGCCCGTGTTCTGATCTCAGGCTTATTCCTAATCTTGGTGACGAGTGAAAAGTAGGATGGTGTAGATGGCTTCACTTTCATGAGTGTCCTGAGGCCGGCGGTGTCCGGGGGATGGATGGTGGGGCCCAATGGCGCCAACCCGCCAGCTCAGATTGTGGGAAGATTGGGCACAGCTTCTCCCCTGCTCCCTCTTTCTCCCTCCACATTGTTCAAATGCCAGACTAAGGGAAGGTCTGTTCCTTTGTCCCACAGAGGACATGGGTTTTCCTGGGCAGTGTAGACCACAGGGAAGTGTGGCAAGCAGTCCAACACTGTTGGGTGGTGGGGCCCAAGGTGTCGCGGTGGAAAGGCCTGGTTTGGCAAAAGCTGTCTTTCTGTGTTCCTGCATGCTCTTGTGTGGACTTATCAGATGACATTCCTGCTGTTTATATGGCCCTCGTAACTCTGGAGGAATGGCAGGCAGCCAGGTGAAAGCCCAGTGTGTTTAGGTTTATTTTGTTCAGCACCATAGTTCTCCCTTCCTTACTAATGATGGCAAATAGTGGAGCTCCCAAAGAGTATGGTGGGTTAAGAAGGTACACATGTAGATGGTTTGGGAAGACTTCTTTATGATGTGTAATTAATTAATGGCATTTTAAATGAATTTCATTTTTTTTAGCTCCTTTTCCCGAAGTAAGAGGACTTGGCAGTTCTTCACCTGACCCCTCAAAGATAGATCCCTTCCTCTCTATTAAGAGTGTTTTAACGGGTCCATTGCTGCCTTCTAGTCACATGTAGCTGACTCCTAGGGAGAACTTGCTCTCTAAAGAAGGGGAAGGAGGGATCCCTGGGTGGCGCAGCGGTTTTGCGCCTGCCTTTGGCCCAGGGCACGATCCTGGAGACCCAAGATCAAAGCCCACGTCGGGCTCCCGGTGCATGGAGCCTGCTTCTCCCTCTGCCTATGTCTCTGCCTCTCTCTCTCTCTGCATCTCTATGAATAAATAAATAAAATCTTTAAAAAAAAAAAAAAAAAAAAGAAGGGGAAGGGACTGTGGCCATTCTCAAAAAGCAATACTAATCCTGATTTCTGAGTTACCCTTTCTGTCACCTTAAATATTTTTTACTTTGAGCTGTTCGTGGCCCTTGGTCTGGTTGGAATGACTCAGCATCAATATAATTCCCGTTGTCAAAATTGTCCACAAGAACGTATTGCTCTAGCAGAAAGCCAGCCTTCTTGACATTACATTCCTGGTGGTTTAGACAGCCACTACCTGCAGTCTCTGTTCATCTTTTAAAATTGGTTTGGAAATATATGTTCTAGAACCAAGAATTTAAGATTTCAAAATCTAGTTCTCGCTCACTAGTGTCACTGAGTAGTCCTCTCTGCTCTCTTCTTAGATCATTAATAATTTTTGCTCCCCAATATTTTGTCCTAAGCATTGTCCTAACACTGTGAGTGTAATGGAGCAATCCATTTGCCTGCATTAAAAAAAATAAAAATAAAAATCAACCCCTGGCTCTTGGAGAATTGAGCACAGTGTTGTATCAGTCAACCAGATAATGACCTCAAATTGCTCCAGCCAAAGCCATGCATGATATTTTCTGTTTTAAAAACACTTGGGCGCCTCTTGCCTGTGTTCCTCCATTGTTAAGTTGTCATCTTCAAGGACTGTTCTCTGATTGTTCTTGAGGGTCATGGGTTTTTGGTGGAATCCTAATTTCATCCTCTCTGACTTCTGTAGCTGTGAAAATTAAGAAGCCAATCAAGACGAAATTCAGAATGCCAGTTTTTAACTGGGTTGCCCTGAAGCCAAATCAGATCAACGGCACAGTCTTCAACGAGATTGATGATGAACGAATTCTAGAGGTACCTTTCTCATTGGTTGGAAACAAGGAGGGCTGTCTGGGAGCAGAGCTCAAATGGGTGCTCTGCGAACCTGGAAGTTTCAGTGATAAAATGCTAGTGTTTTAAATGCCTCCACGTAAAGGAAGAAAAGAATGTTTAATATTAGAGAACAAAATTGGACACTGTTTTGTAAGGTGGTTTCAAAGCTGTTTTAAAAATTATGTTACGGGGATGCTTGGGTGGCTCAGCGGTTTAGCACCTGCCTTTGGCCCAGGGTGTGATCCTGGAGTCCCAGGATCGAGTCCTGCATCAGGCTCCCTGCATGGAGCCTGCTTCTCCCGCTGCCTGTGTCTCTGCCTCTCTCTTTCTCTGTGTCTCTC